>CM062635.1:16402994-16647994 GCA_025617555.3 Puccinia polysora
AAAACCAAAAAAAAAAATGAATGGAGGTTAGGGGTAAAAAAACTGGAAGGTAGATTGAAACAAAACTTTGTTAAAATGACAGAGATTGAATTTGGGAAAATAGTGATCAAAAAAAAAAATGTTTTGTAAAAAACAAATTCACTGGTGCAGGATTTATTACAAACCCAACATTATCATTATTTATGTGAATTGTGATGTTTTTGTTGAGATATTTCTACATATTCCTATTGATCTGAAAGGATAGATATATTTAGCATTTTTTTATATTTTTTTTATATGCTATGTATTTTGAAAAATTTCCTGAATCTCAATGCGCATGTCCAGATTGGCTGGCTGCTGAAAAATTAGGACAGGACTGGGAAAAACAGGACGTGGGGGGGGGGTAATAAAAACTTCAAAGCATTACCTGTAAAAGGTTTCCTTTCAAGTCTATGCTCAAGCCAGACATGAGGCCAAGAAAGGGATTCAACTACCTTCACTCACCAACCACATCAAAGGAGACAAAAAACAATCAATATTTATATTTGAGTTGTATGTATCCATTCAGAGATATTGGGATGAAGAGTGAAAACAGAATAACCAGCTTGGAGCTTTCCAAGGACTTGATCAAGGCCAAGTTTTAAATAATTGATATCCTTCCAGGTGGGAAGTGAGATTAGGCATGAGGGGTGCATATTGGTAAGGATGAAACAAGTTCAGCCAAAAGACCTTCTAGTAAAAAGTTCCTCAAAGCCATCCTCTCCTAGAAATTCTGGATGTGTTTTTTTTTCTCAATTTCACTTCAATTTTTGATAAATCAATCACAGCAAACACTGCAGCCTTTATAGCCTAAAAAAAATATATATAAGTACTTCATAAGAAAGGCTAAGGTTAGAACCCTGATCAAAAAATTCATTGAATTATTTTTTTTCTTTTTATTGTACTTTTATCCTCATTTATTTATTTGTGAAACAACCTTATTTGGTGATTCTTATTTAATTTTGAAAGATTTAAAGTTTCTTATTTCCAAATCTGCAATTTAAAATTTATTTTTTAAAAATTTTTGCAAGCAGATTTTGTGTTGAAAATATTTTGTCCTCCAAAATTGAAATGCAGAAAAATTATTCAAAAAATTAGGAAAAGTGGAAGAAAGAATTGGAAAGTTAATTTTGAATTACTGACCGCATTTGATTAAATTCAGGGGAAAAAAAAATTAGGACAAAATAGAGATAAAATAGGAAAAAAAAACTTGGGACAGAAATAAAAAAAGAGACAAAAATTCAGGACAGTTTTTTCAAAATGCATAATATTTTTTCAAAATTTAGTTGAATTGAGGAATATAAGACTTATTAAACGTTTCATTAGAAACACCATTGTTTGTTGACTAAAACTGCCATTTTAATGGTGATTTTTTGAAATACACATACCCCCTAACTGGTGTATTCCAAAAAAGGTTTTTTGCATGGAAATGGAGTGTTTAAAATATAAAATCTTTTCATTTATGCATCAACATCAATCCATCATCCATGGAATTCAAAAAAATTCATCCAAATCTCCAAATATTAGAATCAATATTTCTTCACCCATCAAATGGCCAAAGATGATATCATATTCATTGAATCATAAACTCATCACTCCAGAAAACTAAATAAGAAAATAATCATCCCATTTCCCCATGAAATTATTACTCCACCTCAAATTTCTATCACTCTCAAACGTTCCAAAAACAACTCCCCAAGATTGATTTCAGAATGGAATCAAGTTGACTGGACTTTTGCTATGATTTTACTGATTTTGATCCCAAGTTGGAATTCAATTGGTTATTCTTTAATTCTACATTTTAGAAAAAAAAATCCTGTTGCATGTGCCACACTGCTCCCATGATCCACCCTGGTTTCAACCTTTTTAAAATCCAGCAAGGTGTGGAAAACTCTTTTTCAATGACCCACAATGGCAGAACATTGTCTACTTTGGAGGAAGGACCAATGAGGTCAAACTGCTTAGAAAAACCAAGCCTCAACAATCCAAACTTCCTACCAATGGAAATCAATCCTTTTAAACTCAAAAAACCTTCCCTCAACCACATACCCCTCAAATCTACTCAAAACTCTCAAATATCAAGCCTCACTCTAAGCCTAACTTAGTTCACCATCTTCTTGTATTTCTCATTTACTTCTTCTCATTCTTTCATTCCTTGCTCTTGCACTCTTGTCTGAGTGCCTGGTGAATTCCTCTTTCATTCTCTACTGCTAAAGACTCTGTGCTTGTGCCCAAATTTCCATCTCTATCAGCCTTACCCTATCTTGTGAATCATTTCCTTCAGTTTCTACCCTCAATCCTCACTCTCAAAAATGCAGAATACCCATCATCTTCTCAGCATACTGTTGGTGGCTCCTGCAGTCTCATTATTATTCCCATCATCTCACCTTGTCACTTATCCTGAGTTCAACTCTTCCTTCCAATGTTAGTGCTCAGTCTTTTGTGTAATCAATCTATGTTTTATCTCCACAGTTAAAAGCCAAAACAGACTGAGGGAGGGTCCCAATTTTTCAAAATTGATATATTCTGAAATAAAATGCTGAAGAAAGTTCTCAAATTTATTCCCATCCTTGGAGAAGAGAATTATGGCTTCTAGAAGGACAAGTTTGACAATATTCTGGATGTATGGGGTTGCGCTCAGGTTATCAAAAACATTGTCTCCACCCTCAAAACTTGCATCAAAAAATGAACTCAAGCTCCTGATAATCTCAAAAATAGACTCAGCTACTTACAAAAACATAGTGATGCCTGAAAACAATAACTCAGAAAGTCTCCTGTGGAAGGAAATAATTGAGAATTATGCTCTGTCCAAAGCCTCAAAATGCACTTGGGTATTCAACTAATTAATCTACATGTCATCCAATTCAGATTATATCAAAGATTCCATTAAAAATTTCAAGGTATTCCTCAAAAATATGGAAGTATTAGGAATTGAATTGCCCAATGAAATCATTGCATACCTGTTACTCTTCAAATTTACCTCAACCATGAATTAATTCAAGAGAAAAATCATGCACACTGACAAAGATCTCTCTGAAGACTTTTTTTACTCAATAATCTGACTCACATGAAGAAAAAGTCCCAAGTTCAGTTATCCATTGAAAATGCCAGATAAAAATCTGAATTAGTGCTGTTTGGAACTAAGGGTAATCACCAAAGCCAGTTGGATGCAGTCAGTCATATTTTGGCACAAAAGAGATTTTGAAAGGTTTTCAATCAACTGAATCAAGACAAGAATAAGGCTGTTGAAGAATTCTTGCAACCAAATCCCAAGATTTCTCCAGAATGGTGGGAAGAGAGTCAAGCCTGGTGGTAATTGAGGAGCTATATCATCAGAGAGGTCAAAGAAAGCCACACAGCCCACTACCTAGCCCTGGTCAACTTGGGGATCAACCCCAGCAATCCCAATCATAATTTACTTGTTGAAAGTGGTGCCTCTGTTCAAGTCCTCAATGACAGTAGTTAATTTGTTGAAATGGGCCAATATCAAGGGGATGAAATCAAGAATGGAAAGGAAGTCACCAGATTTTACATAAAAGGAGAAGGAAGCATGGAGCTGCATTGGAAGAAACTTTCAATTAGGCTTTACAAAACAATATATGTCCCCAATGTCATGGTCAACCTCATCAGCTCATGGGCTCTGAATTCAAAGGGCTGGAAAATACTTTCTAAGAAATAATTATTTTTTTTCTCATAAGGAAAAACCTTTCATCTGAAGCTCCATCAATAACACTCTCTACCTCTTCCTAATTCCTGTTACTAGCCAAATGTTGCTAAGAAATCACAATTCTTGATGCTGACTGACTCTCCAGATGACAACCTAATGGAAATTTGCAGAAAATTTGGGCAGAACTTAATTTAAAGACTCTTACTACTCACTCAACACCTTACCAACAAGATTATATCTATTTTGCAGTGTGTCAATTTCATCAAAAGTAATATTAAAAAGGCCTCATTCAGTAAAAATCCGCTAGATCTACAAAGGTGCTTTACCAAATTCATCTTGATCTGATGGGGCCTATCTGACAACTTTCCAAAGCTGGCCACAGTGTGGTGCCCAATCTGGGACACCTCTGGACCAGTATGGAAAAAGTAAAATGTTTACAAACTTTTCTAAAGCCTCCATTTAGATCCAAAAAAAAAACTTTTTGATCCAGAATGATTCCCATATCCAGTTCCCAAACTTCCAGCTCCCACTCTCCTAGTCTTCTAGGATAATCTCTTGGGTGCCTAGCTCACCCAGTCCTATGTTCAATTTGCCCTTTCTTTGAGCTGCTATTTACCTTTTTGGCAAACGCGCGGATGAAGACTGGCTTGGCTTGCAGGCTTCTATCTGGCACCAGCACCCCCAATTGGCTTCCCTTGATCCCCTTTTTGGTTATCCCGTCCCGATCATCCAAAAGACAACCGGGAAAAAACTTTCTCGCTCCAATCATCCACTCCATCACCATCATCTATCCATTCACCCCCTCTTCCCAAACTTCACTCCTCCCCATGGCTAGTGTCAAGATGCCCCCCCCCACTACCCCACACCCTCTCATTCCTATTGTTCATCCTCAACCTACCCACTGATCATCATCCTCATCACCAACCCACGTCCTCCTCCTCATCATCATTGTCATTGTCCTCTACCTCAAACTTGTTTCCCAACTTGACAAACTCCAACCAATCCCAATCTATCGTTGCTCCTTCTTCAACTCAGCCAAGTTCCTCCAAATTCATTCAAGCTATCCTCTCCATCCTGAAAAACTTGAATGATGATGATAAACCGGACCAACTGAAATCCCTTCTTGTCAACTCATCCTATCTTGGTTTACTACCCAACGACAAACTTGACCAACTCATTCTCTCGCTCTTACACCAGCATTGTGAAGACCTCCAACCGTCTTTGTTTGCTTGCACTTCACGCTCACCCATCTTAGTTCTCAATTGTACCTGCTCATCCCCCAACCAAAGTATCAACATCAAGTCCAGCGGTTGCCAAGGCCTGTCAGCCTGTCTGCGCGGCCAATCATCTCCACTTCACCTGCCTGTGCCCACCATTGGCATGGGCTGGTGTCCCTTTTCATCCCTGCTCATTCATTTCCTTTAATTATTTCATTTGCTTTTAATTGTTGATTTTTTTCCCCTTCTTTTTTTCAGTTGTCCTTTCATTGTTCTCCCATGATTAAATTAAATCAAATTCTAAAAAAAAAAAACTTTTTTTTTGATTTTTGCTTTTTTCCGCTCTATCTGTGTCATCACTTGTAAATAGCTTGCAGGGACCCATGGCCCATAAAAGGAGGGGTTCTCCCCTGCCTTTTTTAAAAAAATCCATGGGAGTGTGTGCATATGTCCCCCTGTTATCATTGAAATCTGATCCTCATCCTCATCCTGGCTATATCTATGATTGCCCCCTGATCCATTGATCCTTAGTCTTTGCCCCTCTGTGGCCTTATCCTTATCACCAACCAATAGCCTTGCTGGTTGAAGAAAATCTGTCTGTTAGAATTCTTGAGTGTGTTATACCACTCCTTGATCCCTTTCTCTGACCATACTGGTCTTGATCCCTCCTTGATCATCTTTATGGAGCCAATCATGATTAATTGAAGAGGTCTTATTAAGCTTAAGACCTGGAGTGTTATACCTCCCTTATTTTGTGGAGTTGCATTCTTCCAGCCTACTCTTGAGTTCCTTGAGAAGTGTTGAGGTTATCCTTGCTTCAAATCAGTTATTGTTTGCTTTTAGAGCTTGTTAAACATAGTGCTTTGTCTTGTACAGCCACCCTCAGTTATTTGGTACCCTTCAAGCGCTTGATTGCGGAAAGTTGGGCAGGTTTTTTGAGAACCTGGAGGTTGGTTGGGTTTGAGTTGATCATCCCCAATCTTCTGCCGATGACCAGAGTTATTAGATTGTGGGCTTTTTTTACATGAAAAAGCTTTGTCTTTGAACTTTAAACACTTTTTAGCTTCTGTTGTCCAAGTTTTTCCCACATAATCTTGGATCAGATAGTGCTGTTCCATTGCTACCAAACTACTATCATCTTTATCCTTTACTACTTGATTCTCCATTTACCAGGTTCTGGACCTCCATGTTGGTTACATTTAAATATTTCTTTAACACTCAGGAGGGCAGCCTGCACAGCACCTTTCCCCTCCACAGAACTGCCACGGCCTAGCACCGTTTGGAGTCTTACAAGGAGACATCCTAAATTTTTGAAATAATGTCAGTGGATATCTTGCTGCTTTTTTCATGGCTTCCAAGGAAGAAACATTGGACATCCTCATTGATATGTTAGAGAAATAAAATTTACAACTAGGATATTGCCCTTTACAGGTCTGATTGTACAGTTGGATTGAGCTTTTAAACAAAAAGCTGACCTCATTTTTAGGAAACCAAAATATTCACCACATTTTCTCTGGAACGTAACACCCCAAACACAATGGGCAAGCTGAAAGGGAAAATAAAACCATAATAGAATTAGCTAGGGACACCCTCAAGGCTCCCAGGCTCCCAGTCTCAGTCTTGCACAAGGTCATCAAGAGCTTCTGTCTAATTAAAAACCACACTCCAACCAATGGGGAAATTGATTCCCCCTTGGAGAAATTTCACCAAAGTCTTCTCCCCAAATCATACCTCAAACCTATCAGAACTCCTTGTATCTTCTTGATCAGAAAGAGTTAAAAAGGGTTGAAATTTAAACAAAAAGGGGAAGAGGGAAATTCAGTAGGATTCAATACCCTCTTTCCTTCTTACATATTCCAGAAAGAAACTGTTTCTGTCATATCTTCAAAACATGTCAAGTTCCTTTAAATACCTCATCCAAGGGAACCCCCTCTGAAAATATCAAACAAAAATCTATATCCTGAAACTTTTGCAGAAACGTTGTCTACAAAAAAACAAATCGCCTTACAAGCAGCAAAGTTGACTTGGCCACCCTTGAATGACTACGGAAATAACCCCTCCAACTCAGAGTTGTCAAATTAAAGTTGCAATAGTGATGACAGAAATTGCTCTGTGGGAGAAATTGTGGCATATTCTCCAATCCAATCATTGTCAAATTTACCATCCCAAGAAGCAGCAAGAATGTCAGTGGAGGCTCTTGATTTTACTCTCAAAGACAGATATAGAATCAAAACTCCTCAAAGGTATGATTTCTATGATTACTAAAAGCCAAAAATGTATGAAGATGCAGTCAAGTGCAAAGAACACCTCAATTGGATTGAGGCCATTGAGTTAGAAGTGACATCAATAGAAAATCTGGGAGTTTGGGAAGGATGAAATTTCCTGAAAACAAGGAACAATCTGAAAAAAACCTGGATATACAAAATCAAGGAAAACTTCCCCGGAAACCCAATCAAATTCAAAGCCCTTCTGTGTGTTTAAGGCTTCCATAAAATCAAAGTGCTTGATTACCCAGAGACATTTTCTGCAACTGGAAAGCCCTAATTCAAACAACTTCTTCTGTTGTACACTCTAAAATAAAAATAAATTCATGCAATTCAAAATGAAATGTGCATTTTTAAACTCTCCAATAAAAAAAACATTGGCATCAAGACTCCAAAAGGGTCAAGCAGGACTGCTCCTTATCTAAAAATTTGTGAGTCCCTGTATGGGCTCAAGCAAGCACTCAAGAACTGGTATGTGACTCTTCCCAGCTGCCTGAAGGAGGTTTGATTTAAAGAATCTTCATGCAACCCTTGACTTTATCTATCTTCTGATGGGAAATAAAGGCTCTTCTTCCACATGGAAAACCTTACATTGGTAGGAAATGGCAGAAAATTCAAAGAGAAATTCCTGGAAACGTTCTCTGGTTCAACTGAAAAGGGTCCTGGCACAATTCAATGGATCAAAAAAGAGGTACAAGCTGATGAAATACTGCTCAGTAAGCCCAATCAAATCAATATTGGGCCACATGAAATTGACCTAGAATAATCCAAACCAACTAACATGGCTCTCACCCAAAACATGCAACTCAAGCTGGCAAATGATGAGGAATTTCAAGAGTTCAAACTACTGAATGTCTCAATCAGAAATTGGGTTACTAAAAGATATTTCTTGCTAAAGCCAACCCAATTTCAGATTTTTGGTCTCAAGCCTGGCCAGATTCACAGTCAAGCCAGGTATAACAAATTGGAAAAATCTCAAGAAAACTAGAAAATACCTGAAAAACAAACCCTAAAACAAATACCCCTCAAATCTACTCAAAACTCTAAAATATCAAGCCTCACTCTCAGCGTACCTTATTCCACCTTCTTCTTTTATTTTCTCATTTAATTTGTCTCATTATTTCATTCCTTGCTCTTGAGCTATGGTTTTTGTGCCTGGTGATATTCCTCTCTTGTTCTCTACTGCTGAAGAACCTTTGCTTGTTCTCAAATTTCTATCTCTCTCAGCCTGGCCCTTTCTTGTAAATCATTCCCTTTAGTGTCTACCATCAATCCTCACTTTCAAAAATCCAGAATACACATCATCTTCTCAGCATGCTGTTGGTTTCTCCTCCAGTCTCATTATCATTCCCATCATTCCCATCATCTCATCTTTTCACTTATCCTGATTTAAAATCCTCTTTGGAATGTTAGTCCTCAGTCTTTTGTATCATTAATTTCTGTTTGATCTTCAGATCACTAGAAGACAAAAAATAAAACATTCCATGTAAAAAAGGAAAAAGCTCCATCTCCTCCCTTACTTGAGCTTCCACCAAATTTCAAAAAATTCCTTTTTTCATTTTTAAAAAATTTGATGTGATTGAAGATCAATTCATCTTTAACAATAAATACTGGGATAATCAAAATCATAAAGCTCTGCGACTTTCAGTTTCTCTTTTTAGGTTGGGATAAAAGTGAAATTGAGAAGCTATCAATAAAGTGGAAACTATCTTCCCAGTTTAATATGGAACCATCAAATCATAAAACAAAAAATTTATCATTGATATCCCAGGATTCAATTTTTCATTCCTTTTGTGGCCAAAAAAATGAATATAATGAGGAGATATCTCAGGTCACAGAGGTTGTTGTTTGGTTTCCATATTCTGTAACTTACCAATTTATTTAACTTTAAATTTTATATTACTGTTTTCATCATCATATTATTCCTGTCTCAGGCCCCTTCTGGGGGATCTCTAGTTGTTTTCAACCTGCTGCCTTAGGGCCCCTTTGGGATTCTCTAGTTTTCCTTAAAAACTGGTCCTTCACTGGGACCATCAATAAAAATCATCTGATTAACAGACATCTAAACCAGATTGGCCCTTCCTCCCCATCAGATTGGTTCCAATTTAATTTAAAATTACAATCCATTTGCCATTGGATCTTTGTAGCCTTATTATTTCTATTCCTTCTCAAAATTACCTTTCTTCACTCATGAAAAATTTTCAATGGAGATTTAAGGATCTCCCAGTTTTACTAGATTTTTTGATGGAACAACCATCCCCTTGAGTAAAAAACACAAGATTGATGCAAACCCATATTATTATTTGAAGAAAAGAAAATTTCAATCCATCATTTAATCCTAAAATGTGTTTTATGGGACCCTTAATGAAAACCCTTCCTTTTTCAATCAGATAATATTTTTCTTTTCAACTAGTTTTTGATAAAAAAATTTTTTTGATTACTTTCCATTCTGAAATTACATTTTCCTGTTATCATTCAAATTTTTTAAATTGGATGTGTATTTTAAAAGACACACAGACCTAATTTTATGAAGATCAAGAAATTCTAAAAAATTCAGCTTATGATAGTGGAAAAGACTTTGTTTAAGCATATAAGAATGTTTCTTCCAATGATAAAGGAAAAACCAATTTTAGAAATAATCTTTCTTAATAAAAATTTTGGATTGGGAATGCCATAGGAGTGCTGAAGGGAAGATGGACCAGCTTAAGAGAAATGCAAAAAAAATCTCCAAAATTTGAAAGACATCAATTAATTTGTAAAATGATTTTTCTGCTGCATTATGCATAAAATATTGGCCAAAAAAAAATTAATGGGATAAAATCTTTGAAGATGACATCCCTGACCCTCCTCAAGCCATTCCAGTATCATATCATTTTTAATATTTTTAAATTAGAGAGCATATTCTAACTCTCACTCTTCCTTATTCAAAAGTATTATAAATTCAATTGCACAATTCATGATCAATAAAGTTTGACTTTTTTTTTCTTGGAATGGGTTTATGATGGATTTTTATCCAAGAAGCCTCAAAATTTTTTTTTTCTTTTTTTGTTTTGAACTTGATTTTTTTCAATAAACCACCATCTATTACTCACTGGTCACCCCCAACCATGACCCTCCTTCAACCTTTACACACACCCATCACCTTCTTCCAACTCACCACCAACCCACTGCCACCACTTCCCACCACATCACCAGACTCCACTTCCTTCCACCTCTTCATCCACCAGCACCATCAACCAACCTCCACCACCTCCCACCACCTCCCACATCTGGGACCACTTGAGCGCTCCCATCAGGTGAGTACTCCCTTCCTCTTCCTCTTGTACTCAAAACCCCTCTTATATTCCCTCTCTTTGTATACCAACAACAACATCCTATTCCTCCACCAAGGTCAGCCCCCCCCATCAGGTAAGTCCCCCTCCTCTCATCCTATAGTCCCCCTCCTCTCATCCCATACTCCCCCTCCTCATCAACTGAACCGCCCCCCCTTTCTTGCTGCCAATACCCCCCCCCCTTGCTTGCTTCCAATACCCCTAACCCCCCCTTGCTTTCTTCCAATCCCCCCAACCCCCTCCTGGCCTCCAATGATGTAGAGAATACTTGGGATATGGAATTAGTTTAGAAAATAGCTTTCTCAAATTCTTTGAGAGGGAATTTAGTACTAAATTTAATCATTTAGATTATTATTAAACTAAGGTGGTTTTAAATTACCTGCCTTTCTAAAACTATAGTAAGTCTGCACAATAATTTTTTTAAGCTAATGACTGATTTTGTTTTATACTTAATTTAGGTCTTTTATCAGAAACATGTTTTTTATTACCTGTGGTTGAAAGGATCTCCAAAGAGTATAAGACATATATTGGATTATTGGAAAGGTTAAACCAAGTGGTTGATCAGATAAATGTGTACTTAAAAAAAATTCCAATGTTAAAGGATAAGAGTTTTCTTGAAGGGATAGTTCAGGAGAGGAGCAAAGGATGTGTTTACCCACAGGGGGATGGGTAGGGGAAAGGTTAGTTTTTTCTTTTTTTTTTCTATTCTTCTTTGTAAGGTTTATTTACTGAGGAAAGGTGGTTTCCTTTCAATTTTGGTTGGTTTATATTTAGGTCACAGAAGAATATTTATTCAAGAAACTGATGGTGTAGGTAAAATTTCAAAGATGATGATTTCAATTTCTCTCTGGTTTCTTATTTCTTTATGATTGGTTCACTGATCAGATGTCTATGGGTAGGTTGAAAAGATTCATGGTTGCCTATGAGGCCTAAAGTTTCTAGGTGGATGTGATTATTAACTAGCAGGCATGAGGCTTGAGAGAATATTGGGCTAAAGATTGGATAGGGAAAAGGGGTCCTCCTTAAAAAGAAAAATCCTGCCTCAGGGAATGCTTAGGGATCCCCTGGGGGTGCTTCTGAGCCTCCAAAATATGAAGGAAGGTACAGGTAAATGAAGCCTTTCTTCTGGGGTGAAAAAAGGTAGCAAATCGTTCTCATGCATGCGGTCCTTGCAGAAATTAAATGTGAATATTTCTGAATGTGCTATATGGCATATTATGGTACTGAATTCTGGTCAGTTTATTGGTTGTTTTTTTGGTCCTCAATGTGGTCTCTTGTTTAAATTTCTTCTTTATGGTGCTTTATGTGCCTCTTGCATATATTTCTGTGCATGCTGTTCTGGAAACTGGTCATTTGGTACTGTATGTACCTCTTGCATGTATTTCTGTACATAATGGTCAGGCAATGTGTTATTGTTTTGGCCCTTCAAACACCTCTTGCATATATTGCTGTGAATAAAAGTCATGTGACTGGTTGTTTTTTTTTCCTTTATGTGCCTTTTGCATGTATTTCTGTAAAAACTTCTGTTTTTTGGATAAAAAATGTGTCTCTTGCATATATTCCATGAATCCTGCTATCTTTTTGTTATATCATGTGCCTCTTGCATATATTGCTTTGATATTGCTGTTTTTTTGGTCCAAGTGTTAAGGTACGCTGTCACTGATATTTTTTCAGGATTTCCAAGGAATTTAAATGTATCTTTCAATGATTTGTAACATTTGATTGGAATGTTAGTTGATCATTGTTAATTTGAGCTGTATATTCTTATCAATGGGAGATAGAGAGGTACTTTGGCCAAGTGAGTATAGGCTTTTTTTGGTTTAGAACCCATTTTTGAGGCAATTTTAAAATTGGGAATTATATTGATACTATAAAATTGAGTCTGATGGCTATAGGTAAAGTTTGGTCTACCCCAACAGCCACCCTATTGTTATAATGATGGCCAGCAATTAGCTTAGGCAAATGAGCAGTATTTAAAGAAAAAGAAATGCTGGACACCTTGTGTCAATAATTTCTTGATGGGCTCTCACAAATGGGGCAAAATTTTGGGTGATATTGTTGATGAATTCAATTGGATGATGAATGGATGGATGGAAAACAGCAGGGAGAAGAGCTCCTTAAGTACAAAAGATTGGCCTCTTTTGAGCCCATGATAAAACAAGCCAGAAGGCAAATTTTCCGCCCCAAAAGAGCTCTACAGGCTCTACAGGCCTTGTTACTTGGTTTGGGCTACATCAGCCCACATGGCATTAGTCCCTGAACCCTTACAACCAGCCTATTCCGGTCCACTCTGGTGTTTCCACCGTTACAGGGCTTAACCAGCCCATTTTCTTTTCAATCCCCTTGCTGGTCTTCTGTTACAACCAGCCCAGTTACTCTTAATTCCTTTCTTACGGGCTGGTTGGATCATGCAACCAGCCCCTGGCCCCACATATGGGCCAGGTGGGACCCAGGACTCACCTGGGTCCGGTCTCAACCTCACTTGGGGGGGGGGGGTGTAACCGGCGGACATGCTGCCCCCCCTCTTTCTCTCAAATCCCTGGTGGGGGCGGTCAAATCCCCTCACCAGGGGCCCTGGGGGTCTGTACCCTCAGGGCGTCGTCGAGCATAGTGGGCTGGGGGTGGTCAGATCCCCTCAGCCTGTTGCTCCTCCCCCTTGGTAAAGGGGGGGGGGGGGGGGAGAGCGCCCCTTTGATGATGGGGGGGTGGTCAATTACCCCCCACCGCCGGTTGCCTCAATGCAAACGGCCTGGCCAGCTCTTTTGGTGGGGGGGTGATCAAGTCCCCCCCACCATGACCGGTTGCCCCTTGCAACCAGTCGCTGGCTGGTTACAACCAGCCAGCCCTCCCCCTCCCCCTTGCAATGGCGAGCAAGGGGAGGGGGAGGAGCCAGGAACACCAGCCCCGCGGCCGCCACCCAGCGCGGCAGCCGCAACAACGGCCCTGCACGGGCGGTCGGGCCCCATAGACGGGCCGAAGGCAAAAACAGCAGCCCCAAGCGGACCGCAACACGGGCAGTGTCCCCAAGTGGGCTGAAACTTGGGCAGCAGCCCCAACTTGGTTGCGACATGGGTGGAGGCCCCAAGCCAAAAAACAAAGTAAAACATACTTTGGCAGGCCAGCCTGTCTGGCCAAGTATGTCCAAAATAAACCTTGGTCCCAATTACGCCCATACAACACCATCTGGCTGTACTTGCCCATATCCCCCACCGGGCCCGGTAGGGCCCATGTACCAATGAGCCTGTTTCATGCGTTTTGAGGCCAGTTTCCCCAAATCAGTGACATCCACACAGGCCTGTATGGTCCGTGTGAGTGTCCAATGGGCCGGAGAGGCCCTTATGTGCATCCCGTTTGGATTAAACCTATATGTAGCACATGCGTAAGTGCATACGTATTTTAACACCTATTTCCTTGCTTGCTGCAAAATGCCTACCTTCCCCCTTGGCCACAACCCCCCCTTCACTGCCATTTCTTTCTGCCAAAAGCCCCCCCTTCCCTTGCTTGCTTCTGATGCACCCCCCTGCCCTTGCTTGCTTCTGATGCACCCCCCTTCCCTTTCTTGCTGCTGATTGACCTCACTGCCCTTCCTTGCTGCGATGGCCCCCCTGCCCTTGATTGCTGCTGATTACCCCCCTGCCCTCCTTGCCACCAATGCACCCCACTTCCCTTGCTTGTGGCTAAGAGCCTCCCCCAACCCCCTCCTGGCTTTTGATTCCCCCCATAACTCACTGCTTGGAAATCTGTGCCCACTCTGCTGCCTGCCTTGCTTGCTGGGTCAAGCCCCCCCTATTCATAGGTTAAAAAAGGTAATTTTTTTGAAAAATCATTATTTATCCTCCTGCAAGGAACAAGAAGCTGTATATACCTCCTGTTTCCTTTGATGTTAGGTCAACCCAGGCAATTTTTTTTTTTTTTATGATAAAGTGGTAGTCATAACATGAACAAATGTTGATTTATATCTTCTTTTCTGAAAGTTCTCATTTTTGGAAAATAATTGTTTGGATTTTTGGAATTAATAAAAATATTTTTTTGATTAAATTTTTGATTCAGCCACTTAAAAATTTCAGGGGCTTAGTTAATGATGGATGGAAATCAGATGAAAATTAATAAGAAAAACCAAAATGATCAATAATGGAGGAGGAAGAGCAATAAAAAATAGGATCTCTGAATTATTTCTCAAAATTTGTAGCAATAGCTTCCAACCTGGAAAGAAAATAATCTGTTTCAACAAATTTCTGACACCCCTTCATCTGTAAACTACTATAAATAATAAAAACAAGAAGTGTCCCTGAAATCAAAACCACAAAGAGCTCCAACAATTTCAAGCTATTATTAAGAAGTTTTACAAATTCAGCCATGGAAAGGTTGTTGTTCTTGAAAATTCCAATGAGGGAGAAATTTTGGCCATAATAAAATTCATTTCTTTTCATAAATTGACTGGGAAAGAGAAGACATAAATAAATTTGGTCACAAACTACCTTCAAAACTACAGAAGTTTTCTCAGCCCTGCAGGCCCTAAAAAAACATAGGGTAGATAGATGTGGGAAAAAAGATGAAAAAATTCAATTAAATGTTGTTGATTTTTTGTTCAATATTTTGTTTTTTTGGCAGCCAAATAATCTCTTTAAGAATTGAATTATCAAATTCTAAAATAAGATGAGGCAGCCCATATATTATTTCAATTCTCAAAAATTGGACAGGATCCTATTTAAATACAATGAAAAAATAATGAGATAAAATCCCATTCCCTCCTTCTCCTCCTTGGAATTTGGAACCAAATTGACTCTCAATTTTTCACCTTGCATTACTTTTACCTCAGGTGGCTTGTACAATGCTTCCCATATTGACTATGGTGATATTTCTTCAAATTGTTTTCCCCTGCTTGTTCAAAAAAAGAAGTTAAATCAAGAACTTATTAAAACCTTGTATGAATATGAGGTCTGTGAATTTCAAATTGTTTTTACTGAATTTTTTTTGGAATTGATTTCAATAAAAAAGGTATTTTAAAAAGTATTTTGGCAGCTAGCAATTACAAGGATTGTAAATTTTCCTATGTTGAGGATTCCACTCATGCAAGAATGACTATGTCCATAAAATTCAATCCAAGGGCAATTAAATCTGGCAGGTACTTAGATAGTGGGTATATAAACCCTAGGAGAAGATATTTTGATGAAAATAAAAAATATTTGTTTATTGGAGGTGTTAAGAATAATATCAAAACATTTTTTAAATGGAAATATTATCTTTCTTGATTTTTTCAATTGGAAAGAGAAATAATTTAAAATCAAATTATTTGTGCAATTATCTACATTTTATCCATAGTTATACCACTGCAAAATAAGTCAACAGCTAATGAAGTCTTTTAATTCTTTTCAGCTGCCAGCCAATCATTATGCTTCTTCCCTTTTTCAAAATATATCTCAGTATGTCTAAAATTAAATGAGCATACAAAATATTTTCTTCCATAAATTTTTCATCTATTTGGATTTATTCATTGATTTCAGATTGAAGGGACCATTTTCAATTTTAAAATTGAAGTTCTTAATTTTTCACTTCAAGCCTATCAATTTTCATCCGGTACTGGCATGATTTGAAATGCATACTGGTGAATTATAAATTATACATTTTCAAAGAGTGTTTCAATTTTATCAACCAAATATTGCTTCTTAATTATCTCTTGAAAAACCCCAAAGCTAGAATTGCTCCTCTGCATTTGAGGGCTTTTAGGGTTGGTTTTATTGAGTTATATGAATTTCTTTTCCAATTAACTGAGGATGACTACAGCTGAACATAATTAATTTCATTCAATGGTGTTGTGGGAGGCTCCATTGGAATAAGATTTTTTTGGCTATCAAAGGGGTATTTTTAGAGGAAATGAATGATTATTGAATAGAAATTTCCATATAGCATATGATTAATGTTGATAGAAGCATAGATTTCACTAGTTGGGGAGGAGTTGAAGCTTCAAATTGATCCTCCTCCAGGTGAAGATGATTGTAAATTACTTGTTAAAATCTTGGAAGTGAAAGATCCAAAAAGGATAGTTTTGGTTTCAAGAAAGAGTTGGAAGGGATAATTGATGTAGATGTGGGTCGCATTAGGCCTGTTTTTGTTGTAATATCTTCCTTGGATCCGCATTATGGCTACTCAAAGGATTTCTCAACAAATAATTTTTACTCAATAAAGTTTTCCTTTTTATCCTTGTCACTTGGATGAGGATTGGCCACCATCTGTTGAGTATCAATGAAGATCAACCTTTTAGCATTGAAATTATCTAAAGGGGTGATGGTGGCCTTATTTAAAATTATTTCATAAATTTTAAAATAAAAAGTAAAATGGCCTCCAGTTTATCAAACACCAAGTTTATCCTTTTAAATTTATCAGAATCAGTGAGATCAAATCCAGTTAAAATTTAAATTAAGTGGCATTTTTTATACTTAGACCAATACATTTTGAACCTACCCCTCATTTTTATCAATAAGAGATCAAGCCCAACTTTAGTCTTATTGTTTATCTCATTTTACATAAGGATATAATCATTGAACTTAGAATATGAGTTGAGACAAAGAAATTTTTTTTCAGACACAAAAAAGGAATTGTAGTTTGTAGCAATTTTCCTCCAGTTCAAAAGGATGAGATGGTTTGCTTCCTTAAGCTGAAGAGAAAATTTGGAAGAAGATGGGGGAAGAGGGTTTGTTTTCATAGAAAATTGAGCAATTGAGTTTCTTTGCAGGTTCTCTTGGCATTTTTGCAAGGGGAAGTTTTCTGGGGGGCCATTTGGAAAGTGGAAGAGAGATCAAGCAAAGAGGGCAAGTGCAATAAAGTGATTACTCTGAAAATGTTGGATTTGGGAACTCCAACTGGGCAGATTAAGATTGAATGTATGATTGATTACGTTGGAAGTGAGAAGTAGAAATAACAAGATGAAGAGGAAAGGGATGGTATATCTGATGAGTTTGAGGATGAAAGAAAGTGGGAGGCAGGAGGTGGATGGTGTGGTCCCATCTGTGTTGGATGTTTTAAAAATTTTTACATAATTAATTTGAAAGAGACCATTCAATTGTGATAAATATCATACATATTATGTGAAATAGGTATGTTTTTTTTTATTTTTCATGGTGTTTTTGAAATTGGGTTATTTTGCTGAAACACACCATCAAAGAAAAAGGTGGATTTTGTAACTCTGATATGTCCTATTGAATTTTAAATATTAATATTTTCCATAAAATATGATTAGTATTAATTATATTATAAGGGAATTAGTTTTCTCACAGGAGCAATCCTTTATTTCATGGAAGATTATGTCTGGGTGCCATTGCACATCCTTGTTGCTACACAGACAAATACTTGATTTCACAAAACTTTCAAGAATTTATTTTTTTGAATTAAGAAGCTGCAGCTACATATATGGGGACCAAAAACCCTCCAAAAAAATATTTTTTAATTTTGGAGGAATTAGAACCCCTCCGAAAATGGAATCAAAATATTAAACAATTTGGCAAAAACCAATTTTTGATGGGTTTTTGGATCCTTATTTTGGCTATTTTAATTATCATTTTTTTGTCATTGCAGCTAAAATATATTTCAAGCAGAACTTAAAGAGCTTTTCAATAATTTTTCTAGATTTTTTGGATCTATCCTTTTACCTTCAAAACTTCCTTCAAAAAACCAAAAAAATAAAAAAATAAAATGTCTTGTTGGAAATTTGCATCCTGTTATTTTCCATTTGATTTCATTTTTTATGGTGATTCAATCTATCAAAAAGTTAAATAAACATTAAAAGAGAACTTTAATATTTTTTTCAGATTTTTTTATTTATTAAATTAATTTAAAAAAATCCTTCAAAAACCAAAAAAACTCGAAAAACTCAATTTTCTCATGAGACTTTTGGATCCTTTTGTTTGCCTTTTTGATTATTTTTTTTTGTTAATTAAAGCTTTTAAAAATTCAAAAAAACTATTAAAGATATTTTTGATATTTTTTTAGAATTTTGGATGTATCATGGGCCTCCAAAAATTCAATCCAATTTAAAAACACTTCAAATTAACACATTGATTGCAATGTTTTTGTTTTACATCTGCAATCAAAATTTCCCCAAAATTTTTTTAAAAAAACTTTAACATAGAATCCAAAGACTCAGATAAAAAAATTCCTGACTTCTTCTCACATTTTTTACCCCTCAAATTATAAATGAAACTGAACATAATTCCAAATAAAAGGGTGGTCTCTTTTTAATGATCCTTCTTTGTTTTTTTCCCTGAAATAAGTAATGATGATCTCAGATATTTGAAGGTTCAAATTAAAAGATATTATCTAAAACTTTCCAAAAATCATTTCTAGGGAATTAATGAGGCACTATTTGTGTCTCAAAAACCAAACCAAAACGCATCATATTAAACCCCTTTTGGGTTCTTGGACTCTTCTTTGATTCCTTTCACATTCATAAATTCAATATGACTGAAAATTATTTCCTGTGCTCCAATTATCTTTTAAACCACCCCCTTGACCTCTAACACCCTCCCATCACCCCCCATCGCCCCCAGCACACCACACCACACCACACCACACCACACCACACCACACCACACCACACCACACCACACCACACCACACCACACCACACCACACCACACCACACCACACCACACCACACCACACCACACCACACCACACCACACCACACCACACCACACCACACCACACCACACCACACCACACCACACCACACCACACCACACCACACCACACCACACCACACCACACCACACCACACCACACCAAACCACACCACACCACACCACACCACACCACACCACACCACACCACACCACACCACACCACACCACACCACACCACACCACACCACTCATCACCACACCACACCACCCTACACCACTCATCAACACTCCACTCCACTCATCACCACTCCGCACTACTTTTCACCAATCCAAACCACTCATCACCACTCCACTCCACTGATTGCCACACCACACCACAAATTACTCATCATCCTTCACCAGTCCTCAAAAAAAAACAACTTGACACTCCAGATAATTCCAAAAAATTATTTCCCTCTTATATCAACTCTCTGAATACCCTTTTTCTTTGAATTTCTTCTCAATATATTTCAACATATCAAATCCTATCTTCACTTCATTTTTTAAAAAGAAAATGTTTTTTGCAATGGCTCAAGAAAACATCCACCCAATTTTCAGAACTGTTTCACCAGGCCCATCCTCAATTATCTCATATAATCAAACTAGTGATTCAAATCCTCTTGCTCATTCTTCATCTAATCAAAATGCTGATTCCACTCCTCCGGCTCTTCCTCCTGAGCTATCATATAACAAAAAGGAGGAGCTTTTTGAACCTATCCAATCATGGGAAATTTCCCATTGATATTCCATATCTACCAGAGTCTCCAATTGCAAGAAAAATACCTACACCTAAAAATGTGATAAATCTGGGGAATATAAACGCATCAAAGATACCACCAAATTGAAAAAAAGAGAAGAACAGAAAAAGAAAGACCAATTTTCCTAGGTTATCAGGAGATGTTTCCAAAATATTGGGTGTCTGGGTGGTAAAGTTAATATTTCCCAATCACAAACATTCACCTTCCATCAATCCTTCCACTCATCTCATCCACAGAGGAATCTAAGGGAGCTACCAGGAAGTGTTTAGAAATTTATCCAAAGCTGGATTTCCCTCAATAAAAATTATCAACTCTCTTATACAAAACTATTCATGAATTATCCATACAAATATCCATACCATTTACAAAAAAAGACAAAAATAAAAAAAATGCCCTTGATGGCAAAAGTCCCATTGAAGCACTCATACTTGAACTCCGGACTTCACCCTTTTTCTACAAAATCAACAACATGGATGGTCAAATCACTTCATTTTTCATTTCTCACCCTGATTCCATCAAACTTCCCAAAAGTTTCCCAACTCTCATAATGATGGACTGTACATATAAAATAAACAAGTTTGAAATGATCCTTATTCATATTCTTGGGGTAAAATTTTTTTCCAGAAGTTTCTTATTTTCCTTCTTTTCTTTATCTCAAGAGAAAAAACAGAACTATGAATGGGCCCTGACCCAACTTCAGGAAATTTTAGAAGATAAACAACCTGGTGTGATTTTTACAGACAAGGAACAAGAACTTATCAGTTCAATAAGAAAAATTCCCTTCCTCTCATCATATTCTCTGTTTCTAGAAAATTCTCAAGAATATTCAAACTAATTGCACAAAGCACATTAAATCTGAAGATGAATGGAAGCTATTTTTGAAAAAATTGCATGATTTGGCCCATTCAAAATCTGAATCAAGCTATCAGGAAAACTTCACAAAAATTTCTCTTGTCTGGAGCCCTCCCAGTTCTGACTACCTGCTTGAGAACTGGATTCCTCTAAAAAGAAAATTTGTCTCCTATTTGGCCAACAAACACTATCACTTTGGAAACACAAGTACCTCCACAATAGAAGGCCTACACTCCTACATCATAAGTTTCATCAATTCTTCTATTGGCTCTTTCAATAATGTAGTTCAAAAAAATTGCAGTTGCATCACCATCCAAAACAATGAGAGAGCCACTGAAGCTTCTCAGAAACAATTTGAGCATCTCATGAGTTTACCTCACTGTGTGTATCATCTTTCTGGAAAAATCAGCCACTTTTCCCTCAAAAAAATTTATTCATTTCATCAAGTTCCTGGATCTTCCATCAATAGCAACTACTGTGATTACTCTTTTTACATGGGTATACCATGTATTCACAAAGTCAAATTAGCTATCAGAACAGGTGAACTATTCCAAATTGAATATTTTAATCATCAGTGGGATTTCAAAGCTCACTTATCAGTGAGTCTACTTTATTTTATTTTTCTTTTTTTGATTGAAGATTAAATGAATGATTTCCTAATTGGTTTTGATTTTACTTTCTCCAGTTAACTCTGAACCCTGAATAAACTCAAGAATTGGAAAGCCTACAAGTTCAAAGCAGAGACAGTAATTAAAACCTATATTTCACTTAACTTTTTGAATAATTTAGCAAGTTTCCACCTGGAGAACAGGTATACTATCTGGGTGAAAGCAATAAACTATACAGTGGAAAATATATACTTAATCTAATTCAAGAGCCGAATTCCACTCAAAGATCAAAATCAAGAGGAAGGCCCAAACAAGCAGCCAATAAGTTCAAGAATTTCTCTCAGTCCTCAAGTAAAATAAATCCATTTTTTTTTGAATATCCAGAAGATACCAAGAGGAGAGGAAGTCAGAAGAAGAATTTTGTAGCCAATTCCAAGGGAAGTCACCATTTTTTGGGAAAAAAATATATATCAACTTTCATAATTAATTTTTTCCCTACGGGATCAGTTTTCAAGAAGGTAAAAGGCCATCAAAGGGAAGGGGAAGGTAAAAAAGAAGTAGTAATCTGAGGAAGATTCAATTTTATATCTATAATTATTTTTTTTCTGCAATGTATTGATTTTTTTAATGAGTCCTTCATGTCATTTTTTTAACATAAGGTGATTTTCTGACTGGAGAGAGATATTAAAAAGATGAAGAAGTGCTGGAGGATGAAGTTGAAGGTTCAGAAGATTAAGAGATTCCAGATTTGGATGATATTAAAATTTTTATCTTTCACTTTATTTCATTTTTTGATGAATCTTTGGATATTTCTCTTCATTAATTTTTCCATTAAATCTTTTATCAGAGGTCTGGGACCATTTTGAATAAGCAGGTTGCTTCTCCTGAATACAATCCTTGGACAAGAATCAAGAGAATAAAGGTATCTGATGAAGATGTTGATGCTCCTTACCATCCTACTGCAAGGAAGGTAGTAGCACAAAAAGCCCCAAAAATCAGTGAGAAAGTGAGTAAATTTGATATTTTTCTCATTATTCAATATTTTCTGAGTTTTCTTGGATTTTTCCTCTATGTTTCCTCTATGTTTCCTGAAAATTACTGTATTCTTCTTCTGTAATCTTTGACCAAGTTTCAATTGAAAATGTGAGTTTTTTCTTTATTCCATATTTTCTGCTATAAAAAAATTCTGATTTTGGGTTTTAGTTCCCATAAAAAGATTTTAGTTCTCAAAAAAAAGGCATTCCACATATATCACATGTTCTATATGTCATTGGGGATGGGAACTGTGGCTTTAGAGCAGCATAAATTTGTTTGGGGAGAGACTCCAAATACTGGATTGAAGTCAGGAAAGAAATGGTGAAAGAGCTTGATTCAAACCTAATCTTCAAGGACCCAAGATTACTGCGTGATATCTGGGGTGGAACTTTTCATGAAGCAAAAAGGAAACTGAACCATCTTTCTGGCCCAGCTCCCATAAATATGTGGATGAAATTTCCATGCCATGTTTTCCTTCTGGCTGAAACATATAAGTGTCCAGTGGGGCTCTGTTTTCTTCTTTAATTCCTTACACTTATCTTCCTCTGAATTTCCCTCCCACTCAAAATTCAAAATTTTCTCCTACTTGCTTCATTCTTTTAGAAGATTTCAAGAATATATTCTAATTCAAGTTCAAGTCTGATCATTGGCCAGATCCCAGGTTAGATCCACTTTGGAAAATATTTGTGACCATGAATTCCAAGTCTTGGAAAACCATTATTGATAAAAATTTAGAGCTTGGTAATCAGGTCTTTTTCCCTCAAATGAAATTAAGTAAAAACTTAAAAACAATTATAGTTGAATCAGTTTTAATATTTTTGCAATATTTGTTCTTTATTTTTAATTTTTTGAAGGAAGTTTGTAAGTTGTGTGCATACATCCAAAACATCTGTGATAAGTATTGAGAATATATTTTTTCATTTTTTTTATATTCATAAAAGCTTGAATCCTCCAAAAAAAATATTTCAAAAGGCAAACAAAAGGATCCAAAAATCCACTGAGAAAATTCAGTTTTTTTTGATTTTTTGGTTTTTTGAAGGAATTTTTTAAGGTAAAAAATAACATCAAAAAATTCTGAAAAAGATATTGAAAGGCTCTTTAATATTATTTTCAAATTTTTAAAAGCTTTTATCACCAAAAAAAATCAAAAAGGAAAACAACACAATCCAAAAGTCTAATGAGAAAATTGAATTTTTCAAATTTTTTGGTTTTTTGAAAAAATTTTTTAAGGTAATATAATAAATAAAGAAAATCTGAAATACATATTTAAATTCTCTTGGAATGTTTTTTGAACTTTCTGATAGATTGAATAACCAAAAAAAATGAAATACAAATTAAAATAACAGGATGAAAATGTCCAATGAGACAGTTGATTTTTTTGATTTTTTGAAGGAATTTTTTGAGGTAAAAGGATACATCCAAAATATATGAAAAAAATATTGAAAAGATCTTTGAATGTTTCTTGAAATATTTGGTAGCTAAATTAACAAAAAATTAATAATTAAAATAGCCAAAATAAGAAGCCAAAAACCCATGGAAAGATTGGTTTTTGCAAAATTTGTTAATTTTTTGATTCCATTGTTGGAGGGGTTCTAATGCCTTCAAAATTACCAAAAAAAATTTTTACCAATTTATGAACTCCAGCTACAGTTCTGCTCCTTCAGAATCTAAAAAAAAAAATGCTTGAAATTATTGTGAAATAAGTTTTTGTCCATGTAGCAGCAAGGACAGGCAATAGCCCAGGGACATAATCTTCCACAAAATAAAGGATTTTTCCCAAGAGAAAAATCATGCCCTATTATTATTATTATAAAAAATTGAATTTTTTGTGGGAATATTTCACTTTTTTTTAATTCCCCTCATCAAATAGGCACATTTATCTTTTTTCTTTTATTTTTTTATGTTTGGTGTAAGCTATTTACATCCCACTGGAAAAATAAAATCTCATTCCAG
Source organism: Puccinia polysora (assembly GCA_025617555.3). NCBI lineage: Eukaryota > Fungi > Basidiomycota > Pucciniomycetes > Pucciniales > Pucciniaceae > Puccinia > Puccinia polysora. The sequence continues at coordinate 16,427,356 of CM062635.1, forward strand.
AACATCACAATCTAATGTGCTAAATTTTATTTTTATATTTGATCAAGTTTTTTCAAAAAAAATCACAATATTTGAGTTACCAGGCTAAATTCATGCCACAGAAATAAATAAAATTGTGCAAATCTTCAAAATTGACATTATTTTAGCTATTTTGTTTTCTGAAATGATGCCACAAGGCGTCATCACCATGATTATGGTAATTATTTTAAAATAATCACACCAATAGGGCGTATCATAGTTAGCAAACCCACCATTAGAAACCTGCCAATTTCTTTTTACCAAACCCACCATTTTTAATGGCGGGTTTCTGAAATACACAGACCCCCTAACTGGTGTATTTCAAAATGGAGTTTTTCATGAAAATGGCAGATTTCAAACATCAAACCCGCCATTTATGCATCATCATCCATCCATCATCCATCACATCTAAAATACCCATCCACATCAGCAAATCCATATTGGTCCCATCTCCATCACATCACACACATCTCATCTCCTTTGCTTCACATCTCCATCACTTCAAATCTCTATTGCTTCACATCTCTATTGCTTCACATCTCTATTGCTTCACATCTCCATCTTTACAGATATCCCATCATCATCTCATCAGCCCACATCAAATCACCATCTTTCTCAACATGTCCCATCAAACTTCTTGGCAGCAAGTTGAAAATCCAAAAAAGCTGACTGAACTTTTGTTAGTATTTGACTGCCATTCAGAATCTGATTCAGACTCCAATTTGGAATTAACTTGGTTGGCTTTAAATGCTCTATTAAAAAAGCAATACATAGTTCTAAGAAGACAAACTCTCCACAACCCTATGTATGAAAGGCAAAAGCTTCATCTCCTCCCCAACCTAAGCTTCCAGCAACTGTTCCAAACTCTATTGCTTTCATTCATAAAGCTTTTGGAGATTATTGAAGACCACCACATCTTCTCAAAAAATTATTGGAATACTCAATGCGATTCAGCTATCCAACTGGCTGTTGCTCTTTGTATATTGGGATCAAATGGAAATGGAGCATCAATCCATTGATTGGAAAATCTATTCTCAGTCGGATATGGAACAATTGACTCATACACCAAAAGAGTCATGGTTTCTATCCTATCTTTCTGTTTCTCAGTCCTTTCTTTTCCAACAAAAGAAGAACGCAAGGAGATATCTCAAGTAATGGAAACCAAAGGATTTCCTTGTTGCATTGGTTTTGTTGATGGAACCACCATCCCCTTGTGTCAAAAACCCAAGCTAGATGGCAACCACTATTTTGATTGGAAAAAAAGGAAATTGATTCATATATTTTCCAATCACTTTTATAACACCATTGGTCACACACTGACCAAATAATTTTTGTCTGTTTGTTCAGATACTCTGTGGCACCACAACTTGTTTGTGATAACAACAAGAAGTTCATATCCCTCTATGCTGGCCTTCCAGGTTCTTGTCATGATTCATACGTGTTCAATTGGATGTGGATAGCCAAATAACCAGAGAACTACTTTGACCACAATCAATACCTTCTGGCCAATTTAGGTTATGCTTGTGAGAAATATGTGGTTCCAGCATACCGGAATGTTTTGTCCAATGATCAAGGAAAAACTGATTTCAACTATCATCTTGCCCAATCACAATTTTGGATTGAGCATGCCATAGGAGTCCTGAAAGGAAGATGGGCCAGCTTAAGGGAAATGCAAAACCAGCTTCAAAACCCCAAAGACATGAATTTCCTCATAAACTGGATTATCACTTGTGTAATCCTTCACAATATTTTGGCTGACATCAAAAATTAATGGGACAAAATATTTGAAGATGAGATTCCTGATCCTGCTCAAGTCATCCCCATATCATCTTCTACCTCATCTTTCCCCATGAGAGAGCAGATTCTACCCCTCAAAATTGCTCACTTTGATGTGTAGCATTTGGTTTTTAAATAGGTGAAATATCTTTTTTTGGTTTTAGTTTTTCAACCAAGCATCTAAGGCTGACTTGGATTTTTTTTTTTTGGTGGACTTAGACAAAAAAATAACCAAAACTTCCAAACCACCCACCTCACCACACCAAACCACCGGTCCACTCTCCTCCTCACCCACCACCGGTCCACTCTCCACCTCACTCTCCACCTCCACCTCACCCACCACTCCCCCCCCACCCCCTGGTAAGCTCCTGCCCCTCCTCCTCATCCTCCTCCCCTCACCCACCACCTCCACCTCACCTACCGGCTCCAACTCACCAGCGCACCTGGTAAGCTTCCCCTCCTCCTCCTCATCATCCACATCATTGAATGCTGACATCCACCCCCCTCCATCCCCCTTCAGCCCCCCCCACCTCACCTCCTTGGTTGATTCCCCAGGTAAGCTTCCCCCGCTCCTCCTCATCACCCTTTTCCCTCCCACTCACCCCCTCTCCTTTTCTCCCAACTAACGCCCCCCCACCTTCCTTGCTGCCCCCCCCTTTTGCCCTCCCCCCCACCACCACTGCTTCCGCCCCCCCACCACCCTTGCTTTGGTTGGCAGCCCATCCCCCCACCTTGGCCCCCCACTGGCCTTGGCCCCCCCACCGCCCTTGCCGCTTGCTTGCAATCCCCCCACCTTGGCCCCCCACTGCCCTTGCTGCTTGCTTGCAATCCCCCCACCACCCTCTGCCGCTTGCTCGCAATCCCCCCACCTCCCTTGGCCGGACCCCCCACCTCCCTCCCCCAGCCCAGCCCCCCCACCGGGCCCTCCCACTGCCCTTTCCCCTTGCTTGCAAGCCCCCCACCTTGCCCCCCCCACCGCCCTCACCACTCTCTTGCAAGCCCCCCACCTCCCTCCGCCAGCCGGCCCCCCCACTGGGCCCCCCCACAGCCCTTGCCCCCCCTTGGCTGGCCCCCTGGAAGCTCCCTCTTCCCGCCTGGCCCCCAAGCAGCTCCCTCTGCCCGCCCCCCAATGGCTCCCTCCGCCCTCCTGGCCCCCCTTGGCCCGCCCAACGGACCCCCCCACTGCCCTCGCTTGCCCCCCCCACCTCCCTCCGCCGGCCCGGCCCCCCCCCCTTGACCACCAAAGGCAGGCCCCCCCTCCTTTTGTGGCTTGGCCCAACCCAAAACCCAACCCAAAGGGACGGCCCAATTCCCTCACACCCCATAATTTTTTTTTTTTTTTTTTTTTTTTTGGCGCTGATATCATGTTTTTTTTTTTGTTTTTTTTCTTGGTTACAGGTTTTTTTTTGGGGGGTACAGGTTTTTTTTTTTTTTGGGTACAGGTTTTTTTTTGGTGATGCCATTTCTGGTTAACTTGGGATAAATTCCAGGTTTGGTTTCATTTTCTTTGATCCAATCTTGTTTCACCAATGATGCCCATTTGACTGATGGTTTTGTTTTTTTTTTTTCAATCCCTCAACCGCTATTGGTGAATGTCCGATTCTTCTCCCACTCCCTCAAAATGTTACACAAAAATCCAAAACTATTCTTGTTCCTCACCCGATCTAAGTATAGGATTGGGAGGGAGCAAGATGGAAGGAGATGGCTTGAAAAACATACAGAGAGGTGGGAACAGTAGGGCTGCTTGCCAAAAGAGGAATCAAATGAGAGATTCCAAAATATCTTTGGAAATTTCTGAGGAAGTTATTAATGAAAAGGTGGTCTGGTTGGGTTGGAAACTGCGTCCTTTGGACCTGTACCCTTCAATTGTTGCAGAAAAGAAAAAGAATAGTTGAAAACCAACCCAGGAAGAGTTTGAGCAAGCAAAATAAACAATCAAACAGTTCCATTTCTTCCACCGTGGAAAAATAATTGTCCTCAATCAATCTGATCATCAAGCCCTGGTTGCAATAATCAAACTTTTCCCATTGGAGAAATTTGCTGACCAATAAAAGAAGGACATAAAATTTGAGACAAATTTCCTTCACCAGTCAAAAATATTTGTAAACCCATTTGGTCCTTCAAGATCTTGTGGTGGGAAAATGTGGGAAGTTGGATGGAAAAAATCAATGCCCCTTCAGAGTTATTTGGACATTATGTGAAGAAATCATCCATTAGATCTTCTACTCAAGAGTATGTGTCACAGGACCACCCCACGTACTATAGGGAAATTCTTAGATGATTGTGAGCGGGAAGGAATGCTGAGTGCGAGGGCAAGTGCGAGTAGCAAGACTCAGTTGCAAAGTGCAAACTTGGTTATGCCACTCAACAAACGGCGAGAGGAATGGAATGTGTTCAAAGGAAGGAAACTCAACCTGAGTCCAATGTGATAACTAGGTTGCAGAAAAATGCGAGAACGTATGAAATTAACTAACTGAGGAGACAATCATCAGGCAAGGGGATAGCCTTTATAATGTAATCCAAAGTGACTAGATACAACCTGGTGATGAGCTAACTACAGTTGAAGTGGTGAGGCAATGAATGAAAGGAACGGGATAGGAAATGAAGCAGTAGTACATATCCAAGGTCATAGCGTAAGTGCAAGACAATAGAATCTGAGCATATAATTGTATGACAAATTGGGACAGGAGCGAGTGACATTGAAGGTAATGCAAATGAGAAGTAATAGTTTATGCAGGGTAGGGACTAGTCCAATTGCACACTTTACAGTAATGATGGCTTAGTTAGACGTAGATGCGAACTAACAAACCATGTGTGACCAAAGATGGAAGTCCAAGGCTGTTGATTGGCCAGGGAAGGAGATTGGATCTCATAATGGATGGCCAAACGGTATGGAGTTAACCGCGAAGTTTGCAAGTATATACTGAGTTGGTCGCCGAGATTGGAAGGTCAACGCTGTAGAGACTCCTAAGGGATTATGTAAATGATTTAGCAAATAGCTTGCTGGCAGTCCTTGAAGGGGAATTTAGTATTACTTCTACTCCTTCAGAGTATTAGTAACGCTAAGAGTGGTTTTGAATTGCCTGCCCTTCTAGTACTATAGTAAGTCTGCACAATAATTTATTTAAATTAATGGCTAGTTTCTTTGAGACTTAGTATAGGTCTCAGATCAGACCTTGATTGGTTATTAATTTTTTATTGGTAGGGTTGTTGAAGAATGGACCAGATGTATTGGCTTATTGGTTAGTGGTTGATCAGATATGTGTGATCTTAACCAATATCCCAATATTAAAGGGTTCAAGGGTTCTATCAAAGGGGTGGTTCAGGAGAGGAACCAAGGATGGGTTTACCCACAGGGGGGCTGGGTAGAGGAAAAAAAGGTTGGTAATCCCTTTTTGGTTGTGCTCTCTTTCTTGTAAGGGTAATTATTGAGTGATGGGTGGTTTCCTTTAATTTGGTGCTGAATAGCTCAGGTCACAGAAGAACCCTTATTCAAAGCACCTAATGGGGTGGTTTTTGACGAGGTTATAAAATTGGTATTTGATTTCCCTTTTTTTTTTATTGTTACACTGACAATCTCCTTTTTTTTATATATCTGGGTAGGACCACAGATGATTGGGTGGTAATTGGATGATGAGTAGTTGATGAGTGGGTGGAGCTCCTGGATGGTGGATGATGATGGTGATGGTAGTGGGGGATACAACCTGGATAGGGAAGAGAGGCCCTCCTTAAATAGAAAATCTGGTCCTCAGGGGATGCTCAGGGCTGCCCCTGAGGGTGCCCTGGGGCTTCCCCTGTTACAGTGGGATACAGGTACATGAGAAATTTTAGCTGGTTGGGAAAATCTAATACAGTTACATGAGGCATTTCTGCTGGTTGGGAAAACCTAATACAGTTACATGAGGCATTTCTGCTGGTTGGAAAGAGGTTGTACTGGGTTACATGCAGGCACTTGCCTACATTAATTGCTGTGTAGTGCTGGGTTGAATTTGTGTCGTGGTGAACTGGTACTGGTGGGTTGTTTGGATCTACATGGTCCTAGCTGCCTGCATATATTTCTGGGTAGTCCTGTGGTATTTTCACTGGTGGTTGTTTGGTTACACATGGCCCAGACTGCCTGCATACATTGCTGGGTAGTCCTGTGGTATTTTCACTGGTGGATGTTTGGTTACACATGGCCCAGACTGCCTGCATACATTGCTGGGTAGTCCTGTGGTACCTGTACTGGTGGTTGTTTGGATCTACATGGCCCTAGCTGCCTGCATATATTGCTGGGTAGTCCTGTGGTATTTGTACTGGTGGTTGTTTGGATCTACATAGCCCTAGCTGCCTGCATATATTGCTGGGTAGTCCTGTGGTATTTGTACTGGTGGTTGTTTGGTTACACATGGCCCTAGCTGCCTGCATATATTGCTGGGTAGTCCTGTGGTTCCTGTACTGGTGGTTGTTTGGATCTACATGGCCCTAGCTGCCTGAATATATTGCTGGGTAGTCCTGTGGTGCCTTGTACTGCTGGGTGTTTGGTTACACATGCTACTGGCTTATGGTTCTGAGTATACAGGTGAGGTGATTGGTTGTATGTTTGGTTGAGGTGTTATTTTGGGATGTTACTGGTATGTCTTTAGGGATTCCAAGTATACCCATATGGCCTTTCACTAGTTTGTGATACCTGGGTGTGATATGAGCTGTCCACAATTTATTTTGGCTGTATCTTCTAAACCATGAGAGATAGAGGGGTAGTTTGGCTGGGTGAATATGGGTTATTTTTGGTTTAGAATCCATTTCTGAGGTTAAATTCATGATTGGGATTATATTTATACTAGAAAGTTGAGTCTGATGGCTATAGATTAGGTTTGGTCTACCACATCCTCCCCCAACTTAATGCTGTCCACAGCATTCCTTATCTATAGACATCAGACTCCCCATCCTCTTCTTCTCCTTTTGAATACTAGCATAAATAAAATTATATAATAAAAAGTGAAACACAAAGATCCAAGGAATTCCAAGTGTTCCAGTTGGTCCTGTTGCAATCTTGATTATTTATCTTCACACCTTTCCGTCTTCATTCCTTCTTGAGTGCATCCATGTAACAGGTAAAAGTATAATTAATCCTTTCCATTCTTCTTGGTTGTTGATTTATAGTAGGGTTCTTCTGGGCAAAGACAGGTTTTGGCATTTTCCTTTTTTCTGATTCCTTGGATTTAACTGATTCCCTGAATTTAAATCTTCTTTTCCCTTCTCCATATACTGTGGTACTTCATGGCCAAAGACAGATTATTTCCCTCTAAATCTTTCCTATCTTCCCCTAAATCATTTGTTGAATTTCAAGCTTTAACACCCTGTTTGCATGTATTCAAACCTTATAGATAACTTTCCCTTTGACATCTACTATAACACCTTCAATCAGACAGTTCTAGCTTAAAATTAATTGATCCCTTTTTCCTTGATACCTTGACACATCTTGAAATTATGAATTGGGTCCAGTATGGATTTAAACCAGTCTTGATGTCTTCAGTTCTTCCTTTCTTCGCAGAATCCCATGTTCTCTTTGGTTTGAAATTCTCTACAGTAATAATCTTCATGAGAAGGAATATGTATATTTATTTAATTGAAGTTTAGGCTCTTGCTCAGGAGCTTTGTTTTCCCCATTTTTTTTTATTATTTATTTTATGGATCAGCAGTTTATGCTCTTGCTTAGGAGCCTTGGTTTTATTATTTTATTATTTTATTTATTTATTTATTTATTTATTAATTTATTTATTTTTTTAAGGATGTGTTTAGCAGTTTAGACTCTTGCTTAGGAGCCTGTTTGTCTGATTGATCTTTGTAATGATAGATTTAGCAGTTTAGGCTCTTGCTTAGGAGCCTTGTTTTTATTCCCTCTTTTTTATTTTATTTTATATATTTTTTTTTTATGTATCAGCAGATTCAACTCTTGTTTTAGGAGTTCTGTTTGTCTGATTGATCTTTTTAATGATAGATTTAGCAGTCTAGGCTCTTGCTTAGGAGCCTTCTTCCTCTTCTGGTTCCTCTCTGCCGTCCTCATCCTCTTCCCTGCTAGCCCCCCTGCTATAGAACCTCTTGACCTGGCTAGCTGCAACCCTTCTGGCCATTCTTTTCCCATCCAACTCTTCAATCACGTAAGGCCCTTCCTTGATTTGTTCTACTATCCTATAGGGCCCGTTCCACCTGTTCTTGAATAAAAGGCCCCACTGAGATTCCAGGGTTCTGTTGTAGACTAGGACTAAGTCCCCTTTTTTTAGTGGCTCCCTTATCCTGTGATCTAGCTTCTGATTCCAGTATTTTACTGACAATTCTCTGACCTGCTTTAGTTTTAGCTGGGATTTCTGTATATTTTCTTCCTTGTTAGCTAGCTGATTGGCCCTTGCCTGCAAGAGTTCTGCAGTGGTTGTGACTTGGTCCCATTCTATTCCCAGGAAGGTTTCCATTTCTAGGTCTATAGGCAGTACAGCTGGTTGTCCAAACTGAAGTTCAAATGGGGAGAATCCTGTTGCCCTTTTTGTGGAGATCCTATTGGCAAATGTGACCAAGGGTAGGTATTCCTTCCAATGGGCCCCATTTTCCCCACAGATTTTTACTAGGGCATCTTTTATCTCTTTGTGGCCTCTTTCTATCATTCCTTGAGCTTCTGGGTAGTAAGGGGTGACCACCCTAAGTTTGGTCCCTACTTTTTTTATGGCCCTCTGGAGTTCCCCCTTGAATTCTCCTCCTCCATCCACTGTTACTTCCTTAGGGATCCCATATCTGTAAATACATTCTGATAGGAACCAGTTGGCTATATTCCTTGAGCTCAGGCTGGTGAGTCCTACTGTCTCAGCCCACCCTGAGAGGTCATCTCTGGCTACCACTAGATACTTCCATTTTCCTGCCTTGACATGGACTGCATCCATAGCCACCTTCTGGAATAGAGTGTTAGTGGTTGTGGCCTTTCCTTCTTCCTTTTGCTGAAGCTTGCTCCTTTTTTGACATTGTTCGCAGGATTGTACCCATTTTCTTGTCATTTTCTTCATTCCTTCCCACCAGAATCTGAGTTTGGCCCTTCTGTAGGTTTCCCAACTTCCCCTATACCCCATTTCCTCATGAAGCTTCCTCATGATGTCCTGCTTCTCCCTTTCTGAGAAAATTACTACTTGTGGGCCCCAGGTCCCCCTCCTCATTAGCTTTCCTCCTTCCATATAGAAGTTGGGCAACCTCCTCCTAATCCTGTTGAACTCTTTGTCTGAACTGCCTTCTGGTTTCTTCAGGTTTGTTAGGTAATCCCTCATCCATCTCCAGAACTTATTTTCCTCTTTGGGTAGCTGTGGGTCTCCTATGGAGTAGAGTGACTTGGTCCCCAGACCTGGGTGTGGGCTGATCCATTCTTCTTCCTCATCAAAATCCTTGAGTTCTTCCTCTGGGTCTTCTGGCCTTCTTGATAAGCTGTCTGGCATGGTGAAGGTCTTCCCTGGCTTGTGTACTAGGTCAAAGGAGAATAGCTGAATAAAGGCCACCCACCTGGTCATAGGGGCACTTGGGAGGCTTGGGGTGTTGATCATTTCAATAAGGGCTTTTTCATCTACTTGCAGCTCAAAATGTTGCCCCCAGAGTGTAGTTTGGAGTTTTTTGAGTATCTTTGCGACACCACACAGTTCTAGCTTTGATTGGGAGTATTTATTTTCTGTTTTTGAGAAGCCTACAGATTCATAATAAACTGGCCTTGGCCTCCCATCCTTGTCCTCCTGCATTAGTACTGCCCCAGCTGCTATGTAGCTTGAGTCCACTGCCAGAATTATCTTTCCTGCTCCCTTTTCATAGTTCAAGCTTTTGAGGATTATGTCCTCTCCTACTATCTTCTTGAGGTGGGCAAATGCTGCCTCACTTTTCTCATTCCACTTGAATTCCACTTCATCCCAGGTTAGCCTTCTGATTGGTGCTGATAATTCTGAATAGTTGCTAATGAACATTCTGACGTAGGAGCAGAGACCCAAAAATCCCCTGGCCTCCTTCTTATTCCTTGGTTGGGGCCAACTCTGGATCTTGTTCACCTTCTGTTCTGCCACCCTTCTTCCTTCTTGGGATACCACGTGTCCTACTATGTTGAGGGCAGGGACACAGCAGGCAAGCTTTTCTCCTGAGATGGTTAGCCCGGCTTCCTCTATCCTAAATAGGATCCTTTCCAAGGTTGTAGAATATTCCCAAACAAACTTTCTTATATGAGAATTTTCTTCTAGGCATTCTTCATTGTATCTAGTCCTGGGCCCTTTTATTCCTCCATCATCAATGAATATTCCTACATATTCTGGGATTTCCTCCTGGAGAATCCATGTCATCTGGGCCTGGTAAACTGCTACGGAATTAGTTCCTCCTTGGGGTAGTCTTGTAAGCTGTAGCCTTCCAAGGGTGGTCTCGAAGGTGGTTAGTGTCCTGGAGGAATAATCCAATTCCCTTTCATCATAACCCCCCATGATATCCCCTAACCCGTAACAGGCTCTTCCAGAAAATGATTCCACAAATTCTTCTATTTTGGGGGGCAGCCCAGCATCCTTTATAGTCACCTTATTGAGAGGTTGTAGGTCATGGACAATTCTTAGTTTCCCATTGGCTTTCCTTACCGGGAAGACTGGGCTTGAGTAGCTGGAGGTGGATTGCTCATATAGGCCTGTTTGGATTCTTTTCCTCACCAGCTCTGTAAAGGCTGGCCTGATTGCTTGGGGTATTTGTATGGCCTTTTTTTGCCATGGTTCATGAGGCACTGTAGGTATCCTATAGGGAAGGCCATAGGAATGCTTGAGGAGGCCTCTTTCTTCTTCTGTAAAGGCAATTGCCCTTTCCCTAAGGACCATCACATGCTGAAGGAGCTTGAGTTCCTCCTGAGACAACCAGTTGGTAGGCCCAAAGTTGACCAGCTTCAGTCTTTCCTCTGTTATCCTTCTTGTTGGTGCAAAACATGGAGGGTGAGGTGTTAATGGGGTTCTATAGGGATCCCTGGAGAGAGGTGACCTTTGGAGAGGTGGGTTCAGATCTTGAGGTATGGGTTGATTCACAGGCCTGATCTTCTTTTCCACGCTCTTATATTTTGCTGCCATCATCTCTGGTTCCATTTCTTATGATTTGTGAAAAAAATTATTTTATTTTAAATGTTTTTTTTTTCTTTTTTTGTTGGTGGTCTCAAGTGCGTAGCTGAGGTGGGGGGTGTGTATCTTTCTGCAGTGTAAGGTTGTGCAAGGACCCATTGTTCCCCGGCAGGGTTTGAGGGCGGAGAAAAAAGCGTCGGGGCCAATGGAAAAATGTCGCCCCCAGGTTTGTCAAGCCGCCGATAGTGGATCCTCCCCTTACGGGCCCAATGCTAGCCCAGGCCTGGGGCTCTTCAGATGTTTACGGGGCGCGCGGAACCGACTAGGGCGCCTAGGCGCCTACTTTCTAGGGCACCGCGTTTGGCCCTACCTCGCGCACTGCGCGCTGTAGTCGCTTGCCACCATGTCTTTATGGCCCGTGGCTTTCTCATCCGGGCCAGCCGGAGGTCCTCCATACCTTCAAGTCATCCTCTCAATTGGAATAAAGCCCTCGGTGAGTCACCTTCTCAGCTAATCCCTTATCTTATAACTTACTTCTGTCTTTTTCTTATTACTTATATTTATTTCTATATTATTTTTTTTTTATTCAAACAGTGCATACGCCTCTCTGCAGCTCGGCCCTCAATGTTTTGTCAATCGCGCGTTACCTTGCTGGTCACGTCAGACCAATGGTGGCGGTTCTTACATCCTGGCCCCTGTATGCCTCCTCCCTCCGGTCCGGATGCCTTGCTTCTGGTCCCCTTCCCTCAAGAGGTGAGTTATAGTTGCTTGCCCGTTGCCTATAACACATTTCGTCCCCCCTTTTTTTTGTTTGTTTGTTTACATATCTCATTTATTTATTTATTTATTATATTTTTTTAGACCTTTTTTTGTTTGTCTCTTTCCTGCAGCTTCCGTCCGCCGCGTGACTCCTTACTGGTGATGGTGGCCAGTATTACTGGGTCAATTGGTGTGCTGTCTTTTTTTTTTCTTTTGCATTCCTTCCTAATTTATCTAGGTAAGATTACCTTTGTGTTTGTTTTCTCGTTCCTCCCTCTTTGTTTGTTATCATCACCGCCTGCATCTGTGGCTATGTCCGGCCGTACTGGGGTCTCTTTGTCAAGGGGGGGGTCCCTCAACCCGGACTCTTGCCGCATCTGTTAGGGCCTCTCCTTCCTCTCGGTGGCGGCTCCTCGCTCCTTCCCCAGTCGCGCTTCCCTTCCTTCTCACGGGTCACCGTACGGTATATAAGGACCCCTTTCCTCCTTGCTTCCCTCCATCCTCATCACCTCCCCAGGTCTCCCAGTCCGTTGTCCAAGTCAGCCGTAACTTTCTCTTCTCCAGCCCAAAGGACGTTCTGGGACACAGATGTACTAACTGCCCCTCTGTCCCTTTCCCTCGCTTTCTCTAGGATGCCACCAATCAACAAACCAGCATCCCCTTCCTTGTGGTTAGTTTCGGACCCGCCACCCAATAGCGACCCGTCTTCCAAGGCCTCCATCAGGGTTGTGGGATGTCACTTGGTTATTCCATCCGAACGGGAGTCCTCGAGTCAGCCTTTTGCTCAGTCGGCCCCTCCTTTTTCTCTCCTGAGCTCGCCCCCAGCGCTTAACTGCGCCCCTGAGTCAGTAGTGGTTTTTTTTTTTTTTTTCCTCTCTTTCTTTTATTTTTTTGTTTATCTTTTTTTTTTTTTTTTTTTTTTTTTTTTTTTTTTTTTTTTTTTTTTTTTTTTTGGCCCTTAGGGCATTCGGGTTGCAGGTGTACTGACTACCACCCTGTCCCTTTTTTCGCTTCCCCTTTTTTAGGATGCCTCCGATCAGTGACTCATCTTCCAAGGCTTCCATCACGGTCATGGAATGCCATTTGATCATCTCTTCCAAGCGGAAATCCTCGAGCCCGCATTTCGCTCGGTTGGCCCCCCTTTTTCTCTCTCGGACTCGGCCCCAGTGCCTAACCGCGCCCCTGAAGGCCGTATTGACCCTCGTTTACGAGCCTCCGCCTTCAAGCCGTTTGTCGATCCGTCCCGGGTCTTCCTCTCACCAGCCGCGACATCAACTGCACCGGACGGCTGCCTTGCATCCTTGGTTGCCAACCCGTCGTCCCCCCTTGCTTCTATGGGGTTTTCCCTTGACGGCTTCCCTGCCCCTGTTGAAGATCTATCCTACGATCTTCCCTCTTCTACCTCTTCTTGGGCTTCGACTAATCCTCCCTTGGACCACAAGTCTGATTACGACTGCAACAGTAGTTCAGCCGGTGGGTCAACGGCCGGGCCCAATAGTCCCATCTTCCTCCAAACCTTGACGAACCGTTGGCGGGGCGCCGACATGTATCCCCCCACCTTTTTTCCACCATTATCCTCTACGTTGCAACCCCCTAGACTCCCCGCCACCGTGGCTTCAAACTTCGACTCGTTCCATTTTGCACTCTGGCAACTTATGATCAGTTTACCAAGGGGTTCCCACTTGCATACCACCGTGGAGGGGATTCAGGCTCAATTAGACGAGTTTAGGGAGTGGTTTGAGCTCCTTTGCCCTTATTAGTGAGTTGTCCCCCCCTCTTCCCTCTTCTTTTTTTTTTTTTTTTTTTTTTTTTTTTTTTTTTTTTTTTTTTTTTTTTTTTTTTTTTTTTTGATTGTTACGGATCAAACTGACGGGTCCACTGCTTCTTTCCCTTGTGCCACATGAACAATAGTCTCTGATGGCCCCCGGCTCCCCCCTCGTCTCTATCCCCAATGGTCCCTGATGAATTCAAACTATCCCGTGTCTTCTGAACGATTCTTTCTTGTCTCATCTCCCCCCTTTTTTTATTTATATATATATATATTTTTTTATTTATTTTTTTATTTATTTTTTTATTTATTTTTTTATTTATTTATTTATTTTTATTTTTAATTTTTTTTTTATTATTTTTTTTTTTACAAGGAGAAAAGGAAATGAAACTAGTACACGGGGCCCGCCCTCTCTTTTCTTGAATATTGTTTTTTTTTTTTTTTTTTTTTTTTTTTTTTTTTTTTTTTTTTTTTTTTTTTTTTTTTTTTTTTTTTTTTGGCACATCACTCCACCAGGTCCCGGACCATCTGACATGGTCTGGTATTACCTTATCCATGGCTACCTTATGGTCCAACCACTCCTTAGCCCATTCTTCTCCATAATACAAACAGTACCTGACTATCCATGGAATCCTGCCATGATGAGATGGCCATTCACCATGGTTCAAAAGAGTGTTTCCAGTGTAAGTATTGAGTAAGTCCATGAAGTCTGAGTTGTCCATCCCTACTCCAGGTAGCTCTTCCCAGTTGGTTCCTTCCATGTCTTCAAGGTTGGTCCAGAATCCTCCAAATATTTGTTGAAACATTTCCAAGTTTTCTTCAGCTTCTTGCTTATTCAACTCCTCATCCCATCCTCTTTCTGCTGGTACTTCAGAAGTGATTATATTGTTTTCCCAGGGGTCTGCTAAGCCTTCAAGGTCTATTACTGGTATATTCTTCCCACTGATCCAAGCCTCTTCTTGGTCTAAGTTTGCTGTGATGCTATTCATGCCCATTGGTCTTCTGGGTGGTGTAATCTGCCACCCTGCTTGGTCTGGTGAACAGATTGGAATGCATAGCCTTTCCCCATCTGCTATCTCATAGCTTAAGACTTCTCCTTTATTTTTGGAAAGTTCCAGTCTGACTTTATGGTCCACCAAGAATGGTCTTCCAAGTACTGTATGAATTGATCCCTTGGCAATGAAGAAGTGGGCAGATTTTGGTTCCCCAGGTGTTATCTCAAATACTGTTCTTTCAGCCAATCCAATTAGTGGTGTAGAATGGCCTCCAATCCCTGTAACCTTCATAAATAATTCCCTGGAGACCAAGCCTGTCTGAATGGCCACATGTTCTGGTATGACATTCAATTCAGCACCAGTATCCACCAGAGCCTTGATCTTTCTTCCTTTGATCCAAATATCAATAAATCCCAATGGACAAGCATAGGTGAGGTTGTGTCCTATGGAGCATGGGTATTCATCATCTGAATAGTCTTCAAAATGGTGTTGGCATCCATTAATCTTCCTGTTGTTTTTTCTGGCTAGTGACTTAGTGGCCTTATTCAAGTCCAAGGTTCTTTCAGGGGTCATATCTTTTAACTTCTGGAAAAAATTTGGTGCAACTGAAAGGAGCTCCTCCAAGGTAAGGTTAAAGTTTTGTTTTAATATTTTCTTCTTCAAGCTTTCTTCCATCTTGGTTCCTCCCTGAGGGTCCAATGTTTCTGACCTTTCTTGATCTTTCTTCACAGGGTCAGTGACAGGTTCCCTGGGGGGCTCTTCTTCATCTTCAGATTCTTGGTCCATTTCCACCCATGCTCCTGGGTAACTTGATTTTCTCTTCCTTGGTCCTGGGTCTGGTTCTTTAGCTGGTGCTGAGGTTCCTTGGTCTGCTACTGGTGTCTCCTGGGTGTTATCCCTCTCTGGTGGATTTCCAGCCAACCTTTGTGATCTTCTCATTCCCCACTGAACTTGAGATTCCTTCATATTTACCTCTGGTGGTGTCCAGGCTTCCCAATCTCCCGTCTCCAAGAATGCTGCAACCTTAGTTGGTTCTTCTTTCTTCTGGGTTTCCTCCAACTTTGGGACTTGTTGAGCCTCTGAAAATTTCTTAACCTGATCTCTGAAGCTTTCCTGGTTGTTATAAGGTATGGGTTCTCTGTTTGGGAAGCAGTAGTTGGGTCCCTGCTTGAAGACCCTCCTTGCCTTTATATCTTCTGCTAACTCTGGGAAGGTGAGTTGAGTATGGAGCTCATCCTTGCAATAGTAACATTTGATTGGCAATCTGGGTCCTGCATTGGGAGCTGGGGGTCTGTAGGTTGGTGCCATCCCTTGGTTGGTCCTATCAAAGTGGGGAGGTGCCTGCTTCTGATTCAAAGCAATGGTGAGTTTTGCAATATCTTCCTTCATTTTCAAGAGCTCATCTACTCCTAGTTGCTGAAACTTCACTTCCTTCTTGGTTTCCACTAAGTTTTTGATGATAGGTTTAGGGGCTTCTTCTTCATCCACATCCCACAAGGCCAAGGTCATTTCCACAAATTACTTCAAGGTTTCCAGGTCTGGGGGAAGGTACCTTCCATCTCTTGCAACCTTGATCCTCCCTGCATGAGCCAATTCTCTGTTCACCTCCCTCCTGAGATCAGTGGACAAAGCTTTCCAGAGGTTCTCTCCACTCTCCCAGTTGGTGTTGTCATAACCCATTCTGATGAAGTAAAGAACCATCTGTTCATAACTCCCAATGAACTTCTTAAAGTCATGCTTGGTCTTGATGCCTCCCTGTTCTTGAGTATGTCTGAGAAGCCTTGGTATGGACTCCTCATTGAACCTTCTAGGGGGGGTAGCTGTGCCACATTTCCTTTTTAGTTCCTTCTTCAAAAGGTCCCAGTCTGCATATTCATGTCCCTCCATATCTTCAATAGACTCCCTGATCTTCTTATCTTGTACTAGAAAAGGTAATTGTAGGGCTATATCTATTCCCCCTGCCTTCTGAATCCTGGCCAGTTTCTCCACTCTTTTAATAAACTGTTCCACCTCTGTTCCATCAAATTCAAGGTTCACTTTCTTTCCATCTAATAACACTCCATTTTGTTCATTATTATTGATTATTGAGTTATCCTGGACTGGTCTTCTGGCTGGGGTTCCTTCAGTATATTGGCTCCTATGAGCTCTTCTTCCTTCTTCTCTAGCTTGGGGATATATATTTATTCCTGGGCTTATGGAGGGGTTTGTTGATTCTTCCATGGTTTCTGCTGGGATTCTTCCATATGCTGATCTTGGGGTTGGGGTCTGAAATCTGGTTCTTTGTTGGGTGTATGGGGTATCTGGAATTCCCTGTGGTGTTCTTTCTTCAAGCATTTGGTTTATGACTTTGGTAATGTTGGCAAGTTTCCCCATTGCTTCTTCTGCAGGTCCTGGCTGATTCTGACTTCTTTCCTGGTCTTCCTCTGGCTTTTCTTGGGATCCACTGGGTATTTTGGTTTTTTCTTGCAGTTCTTTCTCCATCCTGATTATTGAAGATAGTACTTCTTGGTTATTATCTTCAATCCCTCTGAGTTGGTCCTTGAGGTCTCCAATTACCTGGTATGGGTTTCTTTCTGCCTGCTGAATGTTGAGTTAATTCTTGAGGCTAATAATCCACCAATATTTTTTTATGGTTTTTAATAACTAATCAAATCTGAAGGAAACAGGCCACTGTTGGGACACCAATTGTAGAGACTCCTAAGGGATTATGTAAATGATTTAGCAAATAGCTTGCTGGCAGTCCTTGAAGGGGAATTTAGTATTACTTCTACTCCTTCAGAGTATTAGTAACGCTAAGAGTGGTTTTGAATTGCCTGCCCTTCTAGTACTATAGTAAGTCTGCACAATAATTTATTTAAATTAATGGCTAGTTTCTTTGAGACTTAGTATAGGTCTCAGATCAGACCTTGATTGGTTATTAATTTTTTATTGGTAGGGTTGTTGAAGAATGGACCAGATGTATTGGCTTATTGGTTAGTGGTTGATCAGATATGTGTGATCTTAACCAATATCCCAATATTAAAGGGTTCAAGGGTTCTATCAAAGGGGTGGTTCAGGAGAGGAACCAAGGATGGGTTTACCCACAGGGGGGCTGGGTAGAGGAAAAAAAGGTTGGTAATCCCTTTTTGGTTGTGCTCTCTTTCTTGTAAGGGTAATTATTGAGTGATGGGTGGTTTCCTTTAATTTGGTGCTGAATAGCTCAGGTCACAGAAGGACCCTTATTCAAAGCACCTAATGGGGTGGTTTTTGACGAGGTTATAAAATTGGTATTTGATTTCCCTTTTTTTTTTTTTATTGTTACACTGACAATCTCCTTTTTTTTATATATCTGGGTAGGACCAAAGATGATTGGGTGGTAATTGGATGATGAGTAGTTGATGAGTGGGTGGAGCTCCTGGATGGTGGATGATGATGGTGATGGTAGTGGGGGATACAACCTGGATAGGGCAGAGAGGCCCTCCTTAAATAGAAAATCTGGTCCTCAGGGGATGCTCAGGGCTGCCCCTGAGGGTGCCCTGGGGCTTCCCCTGTTACAGTGGGATACAGGTACATGAGACATTTTAGCTGGTTGGGAAAATCTAATACAGTTACATGAGGCATTTCTGCTGGTTGGGAAAACCTAATACAGTTACATGAGGCATTTCTGCTGGTTGGAAAGAGGTTTTACTGGGTTACATGCAGGCACTTGCCTACATTAATTGCTGTGTAGTGCTGGGTTGAATTTGTGTTGTGGTGAACTGGTACTGGTGGGTTGTTTGGATCTACATGGTCCTGGCTGCCTGCATATATTTCTGGGTAGTCCTGTGGTATTTTCACTGGTGGTTGTTTGGTTACACATGGCCCAGACTGCCTGCATACATTGCTGGGTAGTCCTGTGGTATTTTCACTGGTGGTTGTTTGGTTACACATGGCCCAGACTGCCTGCATACATTGCTGGGTAGTCCTGTGGTGCCTGTACTGGTGGTTGTTTGGATCTACATGGCCCTAGCTGCCTGCATATATTGCTGGGTAGTCCTGTGGTATTTGTACTGGTGGTTGTTTGGATCTACATGGCCCTAGCTGCCTGCATATATTGCTGGGTAGTCCTGTGGTATTTGTACTGGTGGTTGTTTGGTTACACATGGCCCTAGCTGCCTGCATATATTGCTGGGTAGTCCTGTGGTGCCTGTACTGGTGGTTGTTTGGATCTACATGGCCCTAGCTGCCTGCATATATTGCTGGGTAGTCCTGTGGTGCCTTGTACTGCTGGGTGTTTGGTTACACATGCTACTGGCTTATGGTTCTGAGTATACAGGTGAGGTGATTGGTTGTATGTTTGGTTGAGGTGTTATGTTGGGATGTTACTTGTATGTCTTTAGGGATTCCAAGTATACCCATATGGCCTTTCACTAGTTTGTGATACCTGGGTGTGATATGAGCTGTCCACAATTCATTTTGGCTGTATCTTCTAAACCATGAGAGATAGAGAGGTAGTTTGGCTGGGTGACTATGGGTTATTTTTGGTGTAGAATCCATTTCTGAGGTTAAATTTATGATTGGGATTATATTTATACTAGGAAGTTGATTCTGATGGCTATAGATCAGGTTTGGTCTACCACAACGCAAGCCAGAGGAAGTAGCGGATTGCACCATTGATGTTGTGCTTTATTTGTGTCACGCTTTTAGACTGAGGTAGATGGTACTGAGGAGAGGACATGTTTAAGTGATGAAGACAATAATTCCTAAGTGCAAGGCGTGAAAGTTGCCCGGGTATAAAGACACGAGCTCCTGCAAGCGCTCAGATAAATTTTCCCATTGATTTCAAGTTGTTAATAATTACTGTATACCCTTACACATTATTTAATTCATTACTTGATAGATTTATAATTTATATAAAATGTCCTCATTGTCATCCCGCCGTTGCAAAAACTGTATTTTCCAAAACGAGCAATGTGTCCCTAGTACTGCCATCCAAGGCCTTTGAGGCAAGTGCAAGCAATGTTGCCTTTGCAAAGTGGCCTGTAATTTCCCTATAAATGTTGAGTCTCCTGTTGAGGGTCCCGCGGAGTCATCAAGGGAGATGCGGAGTCGTAGGTCCGCGCCAAGGGTTAACTACGAGATACCACTGTTGCCGGAGATCAAATACTTTGGGACTTGAGTTCCTGGTGAGTAATAAACTGGGCTGACTAATGATCATAAAAATAGTAACTAAATTTTGCTTGTTTTGCTAGTGTTTCCCCGTTTCCAAAGGTATACTACAAATACACCACCGCCACCACCACCCTATTGGGGACCGCCGACTGAACTCCCAGGGGCCCAGATGAATGCTGAGGTGCGAGGCAAAGTGCCTGGTGCGGAACCGGTTGGGGTCATAGCCAAGGAAGCGAGGGAGGAGGAAGGAAAGGAAGCGGAAAGAGGATCAAGAGATGGAGGAGATGGAAATGGAGGGAGAGAAGGAACGGAAGAATTAGGAGAAGGGAATGGAGTGGATGGAACGGAAGGAATGGAGGGCCGAGGCAAAGCGGATCTGGTGCGAGTCGTAGGGCCGGTTGAAACGGATGCAAGGCGGCTGACAGGAGATATTGGAGAAGGCTTGTTGGGAGGCCAAAGGAAGAGAGCGTACAAAGAGCTCTTGGAGGAAGGTGGTTGGAATGCTTGGCCAAAGCAAGCTCAGATCGCGAGGTGCGACAAGATCTTCAAGAGGCATATCGTAACAGAGGTGCTAGTTCTCCAAAGGATGTCCGCACTAATCAATGATGAAGACCTGGATACTTTTTGATCCATGGTAGCTGAATTGACTGAAAATTGGGAGGATGCGGAGAAGGAAGTAAAGGAAAATTTGTAATTATTTTTTATAAATATATATTTTCTCTTTTTTTTTTTATATAATTATAAATAGAATTTTTTTTTTTTTTTTTTTTATAAGGAATGAAGTTTTTATTTAGTAGAAATGAAAGGGAAATTAGAAAAAGGAATAACACGGTGAGATGGAGGATTTGACTGATGGGATGTTGGTGTGAAATAAAATGGGGTTAGATGAGATGGAATGTGGAATGGAAGGAGATTGGATGAGATGGAATGTGGAATGAAATGAGATTGGATGAGATAGAATGTGGGATGAAATGGGATTGGATTGGATGGGATGGAATGTGGAATGTAATGGGATTGGATGAGATAGAATGTGGGATGAAATGGGATTGGATTGGATGGGATGGAATGTGGAATGTAATGGGATTGGATGGGATGGAATCATGATTTTCAAGGTTTGCAAGGGTAGCTTGCATGGAAGTCTCAAATCAGATTGGGTGAATTGCAAAGGTGATGGGCTGGTTCCCACAAGGTGCAATATTTGTTGTACTGGAAGCCAGACCATTCAACGAGGTATTGAAGTTTTCCTTTGCGTAACCTGGAATCCAGAATACGGCTTACTTCCGACTCTTGATGATTGAGGACAGTGACCGGTTCAGGAGGGGGATGAGTCTTGCCCGGGTATAGGACTCAAGCTGGCTCTAGGAGAGACACATGAAAGACCGGGTGGATACTTTTCCATTTTGAAGGTAAAGTAAGTTTAAAGGCGTTAGGGGAGATGACTGATTCTACTTTAAAGGGGCCAAGCTTTCTTTTGGAGAGTTTGCGAGTTGGGCGAGTGCTGCAAATGTTGCAAGCATCAAGCCATACTTGATCTCCTACTGCAAAGGTTGGAGCCAAAGTGCAAGATTGGTCTGCTTTCTACTTATAGCGCTGGTTTGCTTCTTTGAGGTTGGTTCAAAGTTGCAATTGAAGGGATTGAATTTTTTCAAGGTAATTGGTAGCAGGTTGAGAAGTTGCTACGTGAAGGGAAGAGAAAGTTGGGTTTCTACCATAAATAGTTTGGGAGGGCAACTGTTTGGTGGAGGAATGAGTGGAGTTGTTGTAGGGGAATTCGGCTAGTGGGAGCCATTGCAACCCGTTGTCTTGTTGATAGGCAACATACATTCAAAGATATTGTTTGAGAATCTGATTAACTTGCTTGGTTTGCCCATCCGTTTCCGGGTGGCACGCCGTTGATAAATTGAGAGTGATCTCCAAATGTTGGCATAGCAAGGTCCAGAAGCTTGAGACAAACAGAGATCCACAATCACTAACTATATTATCAGGGAGACCATTTTTCGAAAATACATATTCTATGAACAAGTTAGCTAAGTCTTCTGAAGAGGCCGTCACATTACTGCGCAGAAATAAAGCCATCTTTGAGAAGCGATCTACTATTACTAGAATAGCATCATATCCACTAGAAGAAGGTAATTGAGAGATGAAATCCATAGAAAGCAAGTGCCAAGGACGAGGCGGAATTGGAAGTGGCTGGAGCAGCCCATACTTCCGGTGTTTCCAGGACTTGTTACGATTGCAATCATAGCACGCGCTAACATAGTCTTTTACTTCTTTGGTCATACCAGGCCAGTAGAAGTATTGTGCAATCAATTGGTAGGTTGTATCCTGCCCATGATGACCAGCAAGCGGAGAATTGTGCCGTGACCCAAAGATATCTAACTTAATGCAAGAATTATCTGGTACTACTATGCGATTATCATAGACTAAGAATTCATTATCATCAATACTGTAACTACTATCTAATAAGTTTGCACTTTTGCAAAGTTCAATGCACTTGGGGTCTTTGCGTTGAGCTTGTCAGAGTTCAGAAGCAAAATCTCGAAAGTGAGCGATGATCAAACTGAGTTGGGCAGATTGTGTTGAGAAGAGTGTCCTAATGTTTTCAGGGTTGTTTTTGGCAAAGGTGCTCCCCCCTGGGTAAACGTTGTCCCAACGTGATAAAGCATCAGGGACTACCACTTGTTTCCCAGGACAGTACGTGATTTTAAAGTGGAACTCGGAGAGGTATTCTGCCCATGGTGCCTGTCTACGTGTGAGGAATTTTTAGCTCATGAAATACTTTAAAGAATTATGATCAGTTAAAACTTCAAAGGATTCCCTAAGGCTCAAAAGGTATGAACTCCATTTCTTCAAGCAATAAAAAATTGCAAGAAGTTCCTTGTCATGAATCTCATAGTTAAGCTCTGCAGCAAGCAACTTAAAAGACTCAAAAGCTACGGGATGAAAGAGAGAAGTGGAGGAAGAGAACTGCAAGATTACTCCTGCAATCACACAGTGGCTTGCGTCTGTTTCATTAATAGTGCAAGCTAGCTCGTTTAAGTAAGCAAGTATTGGAGCAGTGGTGAATGCTTTCTTCAGAGCTTTGAACTACAAAGCAGTTTGTTTGGTAAAAACAAAAGGAGTGTTTTTTTTGAAGAAGGTTAGTAAGATTCACAGTTTTTTTGGCGTAACGCGCAATAAAACTTCTATAAAAATTACTAAAACCAAGGAAAACTTCAAGGGATTTAACAGAAGAAGGTGAGGGGCCAGTCCAATATGCGTTTGCTTTTGGCTGGGTCCATTGATAGTCCTTGCTGCCAGACTATGACACCTAGAAACCAAAGAGAAAAGGAATGGAATTTGCACTTAGAGGCTTTTGCAAACAGGTCATTCTTGCAAAGTTGCTGAAGCACCTCTTGCACATGTGCAATGTGATCTTCAAGGTTCCTTGAGTAGAATAGTATATCATTGAGATATACCACAAGGTATTTACCTACAAGATCGGAGAAAATGTCCTTGACAAAATGCTGAAAAGTGGAAGGAGCGTTACAGAGGCCAAAAGGCATGACGGTATACGCATAACTGCCAAACCGGGTTCTTATTGCGGTCAAATACTCATGACCGTCCCTAATGCGAATTAGGTTATAGGCACCTCAAAGTTCTAACTTCAAGAAATAAGCAGCTCCATGGAAGAGGGTGAGGAGATGTGACATAGGCGGTACTGGATAGGCATTCTTCCGGGTTACCTGGTTCAGTTTCCTGTAGTCAACACAAAGGCAAAGTCCGCCGTCCTTTTTTGGAAAAAATAGGACAGGAAAACCAGTATTTGAATCGCTTGGTCGAAGAAATCCTATTGCTACATTTTCCGCAATGTAGTCATGAAGCGCAATTGATTCTTGCGTTGAGAGAGATTAAACTGGTCCTGGTGCCAGAGGTGGGCCAGTAAGTTTGATCTTGTGATTGTAAGGATGGGATGGAGGCAGTTTATCTTCTCTTGCAGCTGAGAAGACGTCAGCAAAGTCATGATAAACTGAAGGTAAAGACTCTCAAATGATTTCTAAATCTTCAATCTTGTCATCTTTGAGCACCGGGTTTGAGGTGCTTGCATGGTGCAAGAGGATTAGGGAGCTCGAAATACACTGTTGGTTGGTGTCTGTTTCTCTTTGAAGGAACAGGGAAGAGGTAAGCTGGATAGGTAAGCAATAACTCCTCAATCTGAAGAGGGAATTTGGGAATGAAGGTCAGGATATTGCAAATCATCTGGCGGAAAAGTGTCATCCAACTCAATGACAGTGTCAGGTAGGGTGTTAAATTCCTGATTGACAGAAAGATTGGCGTTCTGGTGGTGCAAGGTTTTAAGGTTAATTACTCCTTCTTGCCAATTCACATCCGGATTCCAGTAAACTAGGAAATCATGGCCTAGAATGGTATCATCCATTACGGGTATAGCCAAGACAAATAAATCCCATTTGAAGCTGGGGAAATCGGAGAATGCGAAGTTCCATTTTGCCTTTTGGGAAACCCAATAAGACGGTTCAGTCGCACTACTTACTAAATAGATAGGAAATTTATCTATCTTGGAACGCGTAAGATTTTTGGAAGTGGCAAAAGATTCACTGATGAAGGAAACATTAGCGCCGGAGTCAAGTAATACTTGATAAGGAGTGTTATTGGAATGAAATAGGATAAATCTTGAACTTGGAGCACCAAGTGACTTGCAAGTGCAGAGATTTACTCGCAATGATTTAGATAATGTGTAGTTTTCCTTGCAAGTATCAGAAAAACTACAAGCTAATTTTTTGACTGCTTAGCGGCTTCACACGCTAACCGCTTTGCACAACTGTTGACATCATGTTTTCCTCCACAATTCATACACAGCCCATTCTTCTCCCTTTGTAGCAGTTCCTTGTTCCGTAGCATCCCGGTTCCTTTGTCCAAGAATTTAGGAGTTTTGGTGACAGTTTTCCCTTTTGAGTTGGAGTTCGAAGTTGGGGTTGGTTTGGATGGTTTTGGGTTCCTCGTGTTTTGCTTTGAGGAGTAATCCACCCTTGGAGCCAAGGTGGGCGGTCCATGGTTGTTTTGCCAAGAGTGATTCTTGTCATGATAGCCATTATCAAGCTCAATCACTCAATCAATTAGCTGCTGAAGCAAGGTGGTCTTATGACCCCCAACTGCAAGCTTTTTGATTAAGTGTGCCAGTAGACCCTTTCGGAAATGGAATAGAAGAGTGGCCTTGTTCCACTGGATGCAAGACTGCAAGGTTTGAAAATGAGAAATATAAACGGAAGCTCTACTATTTTCCTTCATAACTAAACTATTAAGCTTGTATTTGGTGTTTTGAACTTCATTGGGGTTGCCAAACAGGGTGAACAGTTGTTGCTCAAAACTGTCCCAGTTGTTGATAATACATGTGGGAATGTTGTTGGACAAAATTTTGAGGTACGGTTTGAACCACTGCAAGGCTCTACCTCCCAAGAAGGACAAAGCATACATAACTTTATGCCTATTGGAAGGGAAATTGTTGGAGTTGTTTGAAAAGATGATTTTACAAGACTGTAGGTAGGATTTAAGCTTATGAGGGTGTTCTCCCGTAAAGTGATTGGGTTGTTTCATGCCCGGAGTGCAAAAGCTAGGAGTACTCGGACTAGATTGCTGGGCACCATGAGTGAGGGCCTGGATCAATTTCAAAAGCAGGGTTGGAGCATCCGGCTTGGGAGCAGTAGTGCGAACTCCTTGTCTACCATGAGTCAAGGTTTCATTGGAAGAATGGTCGGAATCTGCAAATTCCGCAAGAGGGTCCGTTGGAACATCCCCTGAAGGAGTCCAAGGATCATTGAGGGGTTCAACAGATGGTGATTTTGAAGGAGGAACGGGATCTAAGGGTTGTTGGGCCCGAGGAGCGCTGGTTCTCCCTACCCAATGAATCTCATCATTTTTAGGGGCAAGGGAAGCGTTCCCGGTTGAACGAGTACGTGACATTGAGAAAAAGAAGTCTACTATAGGTTGGCAAGCTACAATAGATAAGTTGAGTTAGTTAATTTACTGTCACACAACCACCCCACGTACTATAGGGCAATTCTTAGATGATTTTGAGCGCAAAGGAATGCTGAGTGAAAGGGCAAGTGCAAGTAGGGAGACTCAGTTGCAAAGTGCAAACTTGGTTATGCCACTCAACAAATGGCAAGAGGAATGGAATGTGTTCCAAGGAAGGAAACTCAACCTGAGTCCAATGTGATAACTAGGTTGCAGCAAAATGATGCAGCAAAATGAGAGAACATATGAAATTAACTAACTGAGGAGACAATCATCAGGCAAGGGGATAGCCTTTATAAGGTAATCCGAGGTGACTAGATACAACCTGGTGATGAGCTAACTACAGTTGAAGCGGTGAGGCAATGAATGACAGGAACGGGATAGGAAATGAAGCAGTAGTACATATCCAAGGTCATAGCGTAAGTGCAAGACAATAGAATCTGAGCGTATAATTGTATGATGAATTGGGACAGGAGCGAGTGACGTTGAAGGTGATGCGAATGAGAAGTAATAGTGTATGCAGGGTAGGGACTAGTCCAATTGCGAAATGTACAGTAATGATGGCTTAGTTAGACGTAGATGGGAACTAACAAACAATGCGTGACCAAAGATGGAAGTCCAAGGCTGTTGATTGGCCAGGGAAGGAGATTGGATCTCATAATGGATGGCCGACCGGTATGGAGTTAATTGCAAAGTTTTCAAGTATATACTGAGTTGGTCGCCGAGATTGGAAGGTCAACGCAAGCCAGAGGAAGTAGCGGATTGCACCATTGATGTTGTGCTTTATTTGTGTCACGCTTTTAGACTGAGGTAGATGGTACTGAGGAGAGGACATGTCAAAGTGATGAAGACAATGATTCCTAAGTGCGAGGCATGACAGTATGCTTTCCTCAACCTTAAGGCCAACAAAGTATCCCCAATTCTAGGAAAAACGTTTTTCAATTTGGAAAAACTTTCCTTTGAAGCAAACTGTGATGCCATGAAGGACAACAAAATCCCCTCTTTCTCTTTGTTGGAATTTGGTTCCAATCCTACACCTTTTGATTGCTCCCCACACATCACTTTCACCTCCAATTCTTTTTACAACTCTCCTCATATTTCCAAAGGCAACATCTCCGGCTACTCCTTTTTACTGGTGGTTCCAACCAAGAAATCAAATGGTCAACTTATTGAAAATATGGACAAATATCAAGTATTGGATGGCCAATTTTTTTTTCCTGACCTTGGCTTTGGAATTGATTTCAAGCAAAAAGGTATATTCAAAATGGTTTGGGCAGCTAATAAGTACAAGCACTGTACCTTTACTGCTGTGTAAACAGCAACCCATACCAGAGTGGCCATGTCACTTCAAATTAATAAAACAACTAGAAACACTTGTAGGGAATTGAATAATGGCCAACTTACTCTAGAAAAAAATATAAATAAAAACAAAAAAAGATTTGTATGTTGGTGGGGCTAAGAATACTCTCAAACTTTGTAATCAAAAATGATTTTTTTGTTTTTCTTTCACCCATGGAAATATATTTACAAGCCCAGTATTCAAGTTATCTGCTGTATTTCATCTACTGTTCTACTGCTAAAAATGCAAGCCAAGACTACTGATACCTTATCCTTTTTTTTGGTCGCAAGTCTTTCCCTCTCCTTTTCCAGTTTTGCTTGCTGTCAATCCTTCTCCTTTTCCTCTTTTTGAAATTCTAGCTCAGCCTGTTTGAACTTCCACTCAGAATCCCATTTTTGTTGATGAGCCAAACTCTTGGCTTTTGGCTTTTGAAGATCCATTGCCAGTTTACAATCCCACTTTTGCTTTTCAAACTCAAGTTTTTTGGATTCAATTTGTGATTTGACTGTTTTTTGCTGGGGGAAAGCAATGAGCATGATTTGAAAGCAAGGTCAACCAATGGACTGACATGAATCTCACTTCTCCATGATTTCTTCAAAGCCTGAAAAAAAATAAGTGTTTCTCCTCTTTTGATGAACTTTGGGGTTGATATTGATTCAATTGGAGGCCTTTTGCTTACCCTTGGAAGAGGAGGTTTGAGTCTGAAAGTTGTCACTAGTGTTTGAAGGAGATGTGGGATGCCCCATTTGCTTGAGTTTTTGGCCATTCTGGAATGGATGAGCCTGTTTTTATACAATCTAAATTGGTCAGGATTAACCAGAAAGAAGAGAAAAGAGCTTGGTTTCTTACTTGAACCAATGTTGAGGGTAATGGAGACTGAGGAGTATCTTGTTCTGCATCAGCAAGGTTTATGAGATCTGCTAACAGAGGAAGAGAGCAATCCAAAGAAGGAGGGGAGGGGTCCAAGGTATGGTTTGACTCCTCAATCAAAGCAGAAGTAGATGTGATTGGAGCTGATTGCGTTTGAATATCCTCCTTGGAATCAGATGGGGGCCACTCATAGGTTTCTTCAGGATCACCATTGCTAGGCTGAGCATCCCCAGCCAAGTCCTCAGCATCAACTGAATCGGATTTTTGTGCATCAAAAGCAGCTAGGGGGGTGATGTTGGCCTTTTCTCCAAAGATTTCACCCATTTGAATATAAAAAAGACAAATGGAGTCCATCTTATCAACCACCAAGTTGATTCCCTTGGCTTTGTCAGAGTTGGTGATACCAAAGCCAGTGGAGATTGACATGGAGTGGGCCTTTTTGTACTTGGCTCAATAATTCTTGACTTTATCCCTCATCTGTTTGGATGACAGATACAGCCTACCTTTTGTTTTGTTTTTGAGTTCATTGGACATCAGGAGATAACCATTGAACTTAGAGAATGGAGGTTGGCCAACGCATGTTTCATTGTTGGATCAAAAGAAGGCATAATAGTTGGAGGGAATTTTGAGCCAGTTGACCAGGATGATGTGATCAGCTCTCTTGAGCTGACTTGAGCCCTTGGAATATGATGGGGGAAGATTTTTTGAGCCCTTGGAAGCTGATGGGGGAGGATTGTATGTTTTGGAGTTCCTTGGTGATGCTTGCTTTGGTTTGTTGGACTTTTGTGTTGACTTGCGGGGGGAGGTTTGCTGAGGGGTCATTTGGAAAGAGTAAGGGCAATAAGGTGATGAGAGGGATAAATTGACAAGCAAGATAAATTGATGAGAGATATGGAGTGATGAGAGCGATAAAGTGACAAGAGCAATAAAACAATGACTGGATTCTTTGGTTGAGGTTGGAGGTACAAGTTCTTGTTGGAGGTAGAGTGATGAGAGTGATGAATCAATGAGACAAATGAAGTGATGAGAGCAATGAAGCAATGAGAGACATGAAGCAACGAGAGCAATAAAGTGGTGAGTGATCAAGTGATGAGGGTGATAAATTGATGAGAGTGATGATGAGAGTGATAAAGTGATGAGAGTGGTGGATCCTTTTATGATGAGGCTGGAGGTAAAAATTTTTTTGATGAGGTTGGAGGTAGAAGAGGGTGGGAAGCAAGGGGGGATGACGTGGACAGGTGGTGGAATTGTTTAAATCATTTATTTGAAAAAAACCACTTATTTACAGGTAACTCTGACACATCTGATGTGAAATAAGTGGGTTTTTTTGATTTTTAATGGCGGGTTTGAAATGGCTGATTTGGTTTGAAACCCGCCATTAAAAAATGGAGGATTTGATTAACTCTGATACGCCCTAATTTTTGTGCTTTTCCACCCCAGGAAGGGGTGAAGCCTTTTTAAGGTTTAAAGGAGTTCCTGGAGTGGGATAAAATGCCATTTGATTGTATTTTAGGCCCCCAAAGGCCTTCAAACAGTGATTGAGGCCCTGGGGGTATAAATGAAGCACTCTAGACCACTTTGGATTCTATCTGGATTAAATTCTTCTTGTAGAATTAAAACATGGACACCAATTTATTAAATATTGAAATTGAGATTAAACCAAATTGCAAATGGGATCAGAAGAACTGGATTAAAGAATTTAGGATGAAAATGTCACAAATATGAGAGTTTAAAGGGAGGAAAAATTACTAAAATGTAATCTGAACAAGCATGAATTCAAAACAGGTGAGAAACTGACTTTTTGGAAGGAGACAGGAAACTAGAGAGGCTGAAGGCATGAAATTAGAGGATGCAATGAAGGAAGATTATTTGATGAGTCACAAAACTAGACAGCTTGAGTGGATGACAGAATGGGTTTTAATTATTCAAGAGTTGGGAATTATTGAGACAAGCACGTTGATTTGATTGAATTGAATGATATTTTTAGAATTTAGTGAGGTTTAATGTAGTTGCTAGCTTATGATGGCAATTAGCAGAATGATCTTGGAAAAGACTATATGATAAAATTAGATAGGAATGGAAATGGATGATGAGGTGAGGGAGGAATGAAAAATGAGTTGAAGTTGGCAGAAAATGAACTACTTTGAAATGAGTGGTAAATCAAGAGAAAGCATATTCCGATTTAGAGTAGCTACACTACAGTTTACTAGGCCCTGCATGGGATTTCAAATCATTCATCTCAATACACTGCCATGCCTGGGAGTGAGAGATCAGTTCATGATCTTAATGTGAGTTGAATTACCAAGTTTTTCATGGCAGGTTTGGTGAGGAAATAAGAAATTATTTCACCAGATGAAATAAGATTAGTTAGTTTTAGGTATTTAACCTCAAATGCTACACTTGGGCCATGGTTAAACCTGAAAAATTTAAGAAAAAACCAATTTAAAATTAGTTATTAAATTATTAAAACATTAAGACTGTTACATAACAAAAAAATCTAACAATACTGGAGTATTGTGAGTAAAAGGCCAAACCTTGATCTCTATAAAGAGATAAGGTACCTGGATCTAATTGAATAAAGCCAAAAGGAGCCTTGCTTACAAATTAAACTCACACCCCTAAAGTAACAATAAATGTTACAACTCCAAAGGACTTCCCACACAAACTTGGATTTGAGAAATTGATTATTAATTGATTATGATACTAAATTTTAAGGCCCAAGTAAATCTTCTTCTTGAGATTAAGTTTAATGGGCTTGTTAACTCTTGCCGTATTCTTGGATCAATAATACATAATAAATAACTGAGGAAGGGGCTATATGGTGAAGACCATCCTCTTTTAAGGTAACAGGAGCCCTCAGGGGACCCAAGAGAACATAAGGGGAGTGCTAGGCTCTCCCTGCTTTTTTCCTCAAGTCCTCAGAACCCCATTACATTATACCCAATGAGAGATAGTGTACTAGTACTCATTGGGGAGGATTTTCAATGTAAAAAGGTACCATTTACATACCCCAAAGGTTACTTAAATGATCCTAGGACTTAAAATCAGTCAAAGGGAAGTTGTAGAAGTCCTAGAACACGCCAAAATGATTAAATACCTATAAACTGATAGCCTTAGCATGTATGTATCTCTTGATTCCTAATACTTTGGCAGATATTATACCTATAAGGTATGTATATTCTTGGCAATGATATTACAAGGTTTATAATTTACAACTAAGCTCAGGTACCTCTGAGTGGAAGCTCTCAAGTCTCAGTAGATTATATTAAAGTATATTTACATCCCAAAGAGGGATAAGATTAATATTATGTGATTTTGTTATACAGAATAGAGAGTATGGCTTAAAATAATTACTATAACATGTCCCAAAAGGAATGGAACATATTGGGAATTTCTATATAAATAGTTGGGACGCATCTGAGTCCTCATAAATTAATTTAAAGCTATAATGGATCCCAATATTGATAATATATATTTTGAATGTTTTAATTCCATAATGAATACTCATAAATAAATACTTCTAAAATATTACAGAATATTATCAAAATTTATTCATAATTACAAAACTCTTGATCATTATTCATTCTTGGCTCTATGGTGGGATCAACCAGTGACCTTGGTTTCTGATAATGGAAGGTTAGCCCAGCTCTTAGCCACTATACCAACAAGACATATGAGTTGTGCAGACATTTGGACAACTGTGTTTGTCTTGTGGCTGACAGTTATAAAATTAAAATTGGATTTCTTTTTATACAACCACTTCATTTGGATTTCAATTTTTTTAAAGGATTCATTATGAGAATCCAGGTTCACTACGTCAAGAAGGTTCTTTTTATTTATTTAGGAACAATGATTTAGCTTGATTCTAGATTGGAATTTGATTATTGAGTTTGTGAGCCAGATTATTTGTTGTTCTTCTACAAAAATAGAATTTAATTCCATAATGGTTAATGAAAGAGATATTGATGTTTCTAGATGTTGTACCAGGAAACTGGGCACCTGTAAAGCACAATGATGAAGCCTGAGTTTCTTTTTCTGGTGATGGGATTGTAACCACCATTGGAATCTCTGTAAATTTCTATGCTTTATTTGAATTTGGCAGATGCCAGGCTTAAGAGAGTTCAGTTGAAATATCTCCAGAAATTCTTAGCTTGGTCCCAGTGGGTTTTTTCTGGGAAAGTTTTGAACCTTGATAAACTCAAAACAGCATATGACAGGTCATTTCTGGTTTGGATGGAATTGAAGTTCAGAAAGCCAATTGCTGAAAATTAGTTTATTCCAATTTGGAAAAAATAGGAATTTTCCTTATTCATTGTGGTCAAAAGATCTAAGTTGGTCTTCATTGGAGTATAAATGGTTTTTGCATTGTTGAGACCAAGTTTGGTTAGGGTGGTATTTATGTGAGTTGGTTCATGAATAGAAAAATTCTCTCCATTTTTGATCAATTCTTTTCCAAGAATTTTGTTCAAGGGAAATTTTTTAGAGATTTTGAATCATTTTTTTAGTTGATAGAAAGAATAAATTTACATGCCCACAATTATCAGGTCATCTACATAGACAAATACATATATTTTTTTGGTTTGATTTATGTATAGGCATGGGTCAGCTCCAGAGGTTTTGAAGTTCTGGGAGTGAAGCCAGCACTTGAGCATGTTGCAACAGCTTTTAAGAGCCTTCTTCAAGCCTTAGAGAGTATTTTTCAGTATGGGATAGGGAAATTTTGAATTTTAGCCTTCTGGAAATTTTATGTAATTTTATTTTTCAAGAGGAGCATTCAGGAAGGGCAATTTTGTTCCATTTGAACAATTTAAAGCTTGTGGTGAAGGGAATAAGCCCGTAGGGTTTGCAGAGTTGTGATTTGACAGTCAGGGGCATATTTTCCTCCATAATATAGGAACTTAATTTTTTTTGAATCCTTGAAGGCAGAGGTGGGATTTGTAGATAAGTTCATCAACATTTGGATTTTCCTTAATTCAAAATACCCATGTAGAAGTCAAGGATTGCTTAACCAGAGGAATTGAATAGAAAACTTTCTGCACTTTGAATTTTCCCATTCTGTCTGTTTTTTTTCATCATGAATGAACGCCAGTGGGTCATTTCAGGAGAAAATAAAAGATCTTGGTAACGTCTTGATATGGAATATGCAAGAAAAACATAGTGTTCTTGGGTTTTAAGAGAGTAATTATTGCGGAGGATTTTTGATTATGGTTTTGTGATTTTTTGTTTGAAAAGGAATTTGTTGGATTTGGAGGAGACTTTGTTGGAGGCATTTGAAGAGGGATTTTTAGTGGCAGTTGGTTGATTTTTTGGAGATTTTCTGGGAGAGATATAATATAGGGGATTGGAGGACTTATTAGAGAAGGAGTCAACAGATGAGGGATTCTTGGATGAAGTGATTGAGGTGGTGGAGGAGGTGGAGTTGAGGAGAACAGTAAGGGTTTCATCAGTGCAGAGGATTGTTTAAAAGTTGATTCAGAGTAGATAATGGGTTTGGTAGAGAAGGGAGTATTTTGAAATATTTCAAAATGTGTGGAGAAGACCACATCACTGGTTTT
This sequence comes from Puccinia polysora, assembly GCA_025617555.3. Lineage (NCBI taxonomy): Eukaryota > Fungi > Basidiomycota > Pucciniomycetes > Pucciniales > Pucciniaceae > Puccinia > Puccinia polysora. The sequence goes on from CM062635.1 coordinate 16,460,652, forward strand.
GGGAAAGAAAACTCTATATAATTAAATATTTAAATTAAATTCAACTTGGATTCCTTCTAATCCTTTCTCAGAGAATTTGGAGGATTGTCCTTTTTTGTTTAGGATAATTTTCATGGGTCCTAGGATTCTTAACAGGGAGAGTTGTGGAGGTGAGGAGTGCCAGATTTCAATTTGGGGGATTTTGTAAAGCTTGGAGGGTACTGAATTAAAAATAAGGCAGAAAATGGTGATTATTTCATCCCATAGGTATAGAGGGATTGAAATGTCAAGCATAAATGTTTTTGTGGCTTCAAAAAGGGTGCAGTTGGCTCATTCTCCAATGGGATTTTGTTGAGGTGTATAGGGTTTGGAGGTGGTATGGATTATTTCATTTTTTGAGAAGAAGGTTTCTAGCTTTTTGTTAATGAATTCTCCGCTGTTTTCTGACAGGAATTTCTTTGATTTATTGTTGAGATGGTTGGATTACAGTTGGAAAAATTCAATGTTTTCATTTTTAGCATCAGACTTGAATCTGGTAAGAATGCAGGTCTTGAAGGGGGAGAATTTGTTGGTGAGCCCAAGGAAGTAGCAATTGCTCAAATTTGACAAGGGGCTTATGGCACTCCATAGTTTGGCATAAATTTTATCAAATTGAGTTTAGCTTCTTGGGAAAAATTCTTTGAACAATTATTTGTGAATTTTACCTAAGGTGCATGATGGGCACCATAGGCTAAACCAGCACAGGTTTGAAAAATGGTGAGATAGCAGCTTGGTTGACTCAAGGTGTAAACTACCAGATTTCCTATGTAGATTTGAGGGTGAAATGAAGGTGTGTGCTTGTGGAGAAATGGGATCCATCAACTCTTCAAAAAACAGGATGTTTCCTTTGATTTATCTTACCAGTAAATTCTGAGATATTATTAACCCTTTGAATTTATTGGGAGAGATGATTTGAAGGAAGAAGCAGCCAAGAAGAGGTTTTTTCAGAGGGATCAGGTTGATGGCTATTTTGGGAACACAGAGAGAATCCTTGAGTATTATATTAGAGTTAGAGGTTGTTAGAGAAGCCATTTCTAATCTGGTGGATGAAATAGAGTTGCAATAATTTCCAGTTTGAATAATGGTATTGTTTTCATTTAGCTCCTTGAAAAATTGAGGGGAGTTGAACATACTCTGGGAGGAACCTTAGCCCAGAATTATTCAATTCCTGTCCAAGCAGGATGATAGTGACATATAAAAGTTGAAGTTAAATTGAGAGGATGCAGGTTTTGATGGGTTTGCTTTTTAAGATGTGGGTGTATTTTCTGATTGATTTGGTCTCAGATGAGTGAAGAACCAGTAGAACCAATCCTTGGGATGATTTTCAAACTGGCTTTGCCAGTTTCTCTTTCATCAGAGAGCTTCTTTTTGGATCACCAGATCCAAGAATTTTGACCCAGAGGCAACCTCATGTTTCACTTGATTGAAGTGTTGAAGGATAAGATCACAATCAATTTTATTTTTACCCAGAGAGTGAGGAATGGTGGTTTTCAGGTGATCAAGCTGTGTGGGGAATTTTTAGAGGATAAGATAAGGAATTATTTTTTTTCCATCTTGATTCTGATTTTCAATATCTGCATTTGGAATTTTTTGCCTTTGATCATGAATATTTCAATTTGCTTGTTGTTGAGTTTGATATTTAGAAAGTTGAAAAATACTTTAGATAAAATTAAAGTCTGAGGCAAGGCAAAGAATTTCATTTGGTATTTCCATAATTCAATGCTTTTGGATAGGTTTTTTTTCTTTCACGCAGTTTTTGCGGGCCTTTTAATCTAGTTTGGCAAGAACATAGCCCATGATTTCTGTGTAGATTTTGGGAGGAAATTTCTCTGGTTCTGAGGAATTGATTCAATGGGTTATACCCTTGAGGAAGAAGATTGTGAGGGATTTGGATTGCCAGAGTGAGAAGTTTGAGTTGGTGAGATTGGGAATGAAATAAATTAATGTTTTTAGAAGGGAAGATTTTGATTCTGCTGTTCCCAGGGTGGTAATTTTGATGTGTACCTTTCTTCAGTCAACAAAGCTTTGGCTTTTAAATGTGAAATTCAAATAAAATAAATTGAAAGTGAGACAAGAAGAACTGAAAGAAAAATTTGGGATGAAAAGGTTACAAAGATGAGAGGTAACAGGGAAAAAGAACTTACTCAAATTTAATCTGAACAAGGGTGAAGTTGAATGAGGTGAGAAAGTGACAGGTTGGAAGGAGACAGGAAACTAAAGAATATGAAGGTAAGAAATATGAAGATGAAATGAGGGAAGATTATTTGAGGATTCTTAAAAATATACAGCTTGAGGGGATGACTGATTGGGCTGTAAGGATTCAAGAGTTGGGAATTCTTGAGACAAGCAGGTTTATTTTATAGAATTGAATGAGATTGTGAAGGTAGTGATTTGGAATGTGGTTGATAGCTGATGTTGGTGATGTGTCAGCCACAAGACAAATATAGTTTTCAGAATGTCTGAAAACCCCATATTTCTTGTTAGTATTTGGCTTGTCCTCCATTTTTTGACACCAAGGTCACTGGTTCCACCCACCATAGAGTCAAGAATAAATAACCATGGAGTGTTTTGTAATTTTCTGTTGACATTTTAACATAATTTGTAGGTATGTTTTTGTGAGTATTGATTATGGACTTAAAAACTTGATAATATATAATATAAAGAAGGAGATCCAATATAAATTTTAATCAAGTTATGAGTAACTAGATCAATCACAATTAATCATATAGAAGTTCCCAATATGTTCCATTCATTTGGGAATAAGGAATATTAACTATTTTAATCCATAATCTTTACTATGTATATATAAATGGCATAAATTTAATATTATTCTACTCTGGTATGTATTAACAATTTATTATGCACAACCAAGCCTCAAGTGAGTCCACACAGATTTCCCACAGCTTAGTTGTAGGGCATAAACCTTGTAAGATAATTGGCAAGAGTATACATATTCTATAGGTATAATATATGCCAAGGTGCCTGGAATTAAGGGGTAAATACATGCCAAGGTTATCAATTTATGACTAAATGAAGGTATTCCATTATAATGAGGTGTTATGGGACTTCTAAAACTTCACTTGTATTGATTTTTATATCATAGGATACATTAATTAACCTTTTTGGTATGAAAATTGAAGCTTGCAAATTGAAGCTTTACATTGAAAATACCCCCATTCCTCATTGTGCATGATGTGATGAGGTCTTGAGCCCTTGAGGAAAAAACCAGGGAGAGCCTAGCACTTCCCTGATGATTACTTGACTTCCCTGTGGGCTTCTGAGTTGGAGAAATTTTGAGTTGAAATAGGAGAAGAATTAAGGCTGGTATGGAAAAAAAAAAAAAAAAAAAAAAAAAACAGAATTTATGCATCAGATGGTAACAATATTTTTGATGAAAGGGGCCTTGAGTCTTATGAATGAAAAACAAAAATGCCTGATGAATTCAAAATTTGAGGAATGGGTTAATTGGTACAAGGTTATCATGATTCAAGACAGCTTGAGCGTGTACTAGTAGGTAATGAAGGTTCAAGTTAATTTTTCATGTTGGTGATTTCAGTTCTTGAAGAAAGAAATAATTATTTAAGTTAAATTAATCTGGAGAAGAGGATTGAAAGATTTTGACTTGAAGTTTAATTTGGAGCCATCAAAAAATGGAAGTAGGAACAGCCTTCTGTTCTCTCAGCTAATTCTTCTTTTTTTTTAAAAAAAAAAAAAAAAACAACGTTTGAGTGTGATACCAAAGAGAGAATCTTGGAATTAAGGTTGATTACCATATTTTTTATTCTTTGCTTTTTTAATTTTTCAGCAAGGACCCAAGCTAAATTACTTCCAAAAGAATTGATCAAATGAAAAATCTTTCCAAAAAAAAGGCATAATTTTGGTAATTTTGTTCAAAATTCACACCAAAAGGAAACTTTTTCATGCAAAAACTCCTTAAAAAAAGGAAATAAAAGATACCCCAAGAGGGGGGAATATAGTGATTTTTCAAATTATCCATGCCTTTTGGTGTCTTGTACCTAGCCAGATGGTGTTTTATCCCATACCAAATGGTGTGTTATCCCACATCAAATGGTGTGTTATCCCACCCCAAATGGTATGTTTTCTCACAGAAAATTGTTTGTTATCCCACACAAAATGGTGTATTATCCCACACCAAATAGTTTGTTATCCCACACCAAATTTTGTGTTTTCCCGCACCAAATGATGTGTTATCCCGCACCAAATGGTGTTTCATCTCACACCAAATGATCTTTTATCCCACACCAAATGGTGTTTTATCTCACACCACACTGTCTTTTATCTCACGCCAAATTGTGTGTTATCCCAGATCAAATGGTATTTTATAACACAAACAATGGTGTGTTATCTCATACCAAATGGCAGGAAACCTTCAAAACAAGGTTTCATGCCTTTCCCTGTGGTCAGAATTGTGTTTCATCCACTCAAAATGCCAGAGAGGGGGGCACACTCTTTCAAGCCTGTTGGTTTCTGGTGGTTTTTAGTCTCCAACAGCCTTGGCTGGGGTGTTAATTGTCCCCCCCCCTCACCAATTTATTTTTTTCCCCTTATTTTTATTGGGTTAATTTTTTTAGGGAAGTTTTAATTCACAACCCCAGGTTGCAAATGGGAATGAAAGGCTGTTCACCACCATATGAGTCATGAATTGAGGTTCACATCTTGAAGAGTTGCAAACATAATTGGTAACAACTCACAAAACCCCCCAGGGGTTTTGCATGGATTGATTGACACTTGTGGCCCATTTGGGGCAAAATATCCCCAAAGAGCCCTTTTAAGGGGTAATTAGGGGTACCTAGGCACCCCTGGACCACATTTTAGTGCTTTAAAACCAAATTTGGGGATGGTGGATACATTTTGGGACTATTGGACCACAAAAAGAAATTTCAAACTATCCTGCAAATTCTTCCTATTGGAAAAAAAAATTTGTGTCACAAACTGTACACACACAACACTTGAATTTTGGATAATTTTATTTTTTTCAACCCAAGAGTGAGTACACTTTGGATTTTTTGAAACATTTGGATTGAATAATAAATTGACTTGGTACTTTTTTGGTTTACGGGAACAGTGGCAAGCCCCAGCCCCCCTGGTTTTAACATGGCTGCATTAAATGAATTAATTGATTGCTCCATTAACAAATCTGTGGCAGAAGATAGGGATCTGGTTGGGGATTTTGAAAATGAGATATTCAAAGCCCCAATTTCATCCTCATCTAGGGTTACAATTGAGGAAAAAGATGTCTCACAACTTTAATTTACTGTTGGGGGGGTCACATTTCATGTGTCATTTAATTTATTTGGACTGATAAATACTGATGTAACTATGTAAATTTGTAACTATGAGGTTCAAGATCCCCTTTACCCTCCTCCTGTGAGAGGCTTTCGTAGTAGGGAAGAAGCAGAATTGTTTTACCAAAAATGGGTCTCCATGCATGGATACACTCTGACAACATTCTAGTCAAAGATAGACAAATACAAAGACCTAGAATGCAACAGACATGGAAGATACAAAGGGCCCTTGCTCAACAAACAGCAAAGGTGGGCTCACACAAGGAAGTTTGGGTGTCAATTCATTATACCTGAAATTCGGATAGTGGCAGATTCCACATGGCAACTCTCCATTCAAAATGAGATAAATAATAATCAACCATCTGAAAACCCCTCAGTGAATACTCAACTGAGTTTAATCTCTGGTGGTAAGGAAATCATTAAAGATGGGCTCAATAAAATTCAACTCATATTTAAATTGAGGAATATTGGAGAATATGTTGACTATAAACATTCCATTTCAGTAAGTTTGATTTTTGGATTTTTGGATTGTTTGAATTGCTTTTTGATGAAGGCTTTTTGATTGATGATTGCTATTTTATTGATAATTCTTGAATGGTTTTACTAATGAGTGATGGTTTGTCTTTTTGAAAGGTGGACACTGACCCAGTGATTGACTCTTCTCAATTGCTTGAGAAGCTCAGTTTAATTTTTATGGGACAACCTGAAAAAGTTAAAGTGCAGATTTTAGAGCCCCTGGTCAAGCATGCAAAAGCTTTCATTTCTATGCCAAGTCTCAAGCCAAAATTCTTACGGTCCAGCCATGGTCAACCCAAATTTAAAGAAACCTTGAATGAAAATTCAAGATTTGAACTTTTGGGAGGGTAACTTAAGAGGGAAAGACAGGTCAGAAGGGCATCAAAAACACCAAAAATGGGAAGTCTTTTTTTTTTGAGAAGTGTTATTTTTTAGGTTTTAATGAACTGATGGGGAAAGGATTATTATAGACAAGTGAGGCTCAGACTCTGAATTTCATATTTCAGATAAAGAGACTGAATGTTAATTATGATCCCTTCATTTGGAATCAGAATCCTTTACTGAGGAGGAAGAAGAATTGGAGAATTCAGCCAGAAGCTCATCTTTGGTGAGTATTTATTTCATCAATGTGATTAGAATTTTGGCTAAGTTAGTTTTGTTTGTAGAAACCAAAGTTGAAATACCTCAATCAGATAGCTGAGAACTTACATAAGTTCTTGTTTGAAGTTTGGGATACTGTTGGTGATGGTAATTTTGGCTTTAGAGTCATTGCAAAATCACTTGGGTATGATGAGAACAGATTTTTGAAAGTAAAAAAGCAAATGATTGAAAAATTGAGTAAAAATAAGATGTGCTATTGTAAGATCCTTGGTGGCATTAGAGATGTTGAAAATATAGAAAAAAGGCTTGATGTTAATGACATCAATTAAAAGATTCCCTCTTCAAAATGGCTTTCAAAGCTTGACATGGATCAAATAAGATATTTGAAGGTTCCAGAGTTGGAAGTACTAGTTGTTAGGGGTTTAGAGAGTTTGGAAACAGCTGAAGTCATATTTTGGGGAAAGGCAAGGAGGGTAAGTTCCACAGCAGGAGGTTGAGGAGGCAGTTGACTTTGGTGTCCAGGAATTGCAGTAGAAGCACATGGTTGAGATGCTTCTTCCCGAGTTCCAGCAGTTGATGAATTAAGTTTAATGATGATCCTTGAGTCAAAACCTGATTCTTTGCTCTGTTCCTCTTCCAAATCCTCAGGGAGAGGGATCATGCTGGGATGGTAAAATCAGGAATCCAATCCTTAGCCTGGTTGAGGGTTTTGACCGATTACATAATTATAAAAAGTTCTGACACCAGGAGGAGCAGGGGATAGGGAAGCTCTTGGAGGAGCTGGAGGAAGTATACAAGTGTCCATGGAATTGGATGAAGGTAATTCTGGGAGGTTGGAAAAGGTCCTCCCACATCCATGGGCTTGAGGAGTAGATTGATTTTTATGTTTGAAATCTAGAACAGAACCACTTCCTCTGGCTGCCCTAGTGAAAGGTGGACTGGTGATGATGGACGGTTTTGAATTTCAAGGAGGCATGGTTCCCGCTTATTCCATAGGGAATTGACCCAAAAGAAGTACCCAGAGAAGAGGAGTTGAAGGGGAAGATTGTTGGTAAAGAATTTTTCAAGGATCCAAAACATTTTTCAAAGAGCATCAAAGTAAGTCAAAGTGGTTCAAAGCAGGTTGAAGCAGTTGAAGCAGTTGAAGTGGTGTAATTGGGTCAAAGTGATCAAAGTACCATCAAAGCATCCAAGTTCCATTGGAGCCTTTGGAGTTCTTTCAAAGCCCTCAAATTTTGGTCAATTTTCCATCAAAGCTGTCAAATTTGGTCAAAAGGCTGGTTAAAGAGATTTATAGGTATGGATAGTTTCTCCAGGAATATCCTTTGGAGAAATGAAAGGCCACACACTGTTTAGCAATTTATCACACACTGTTCCACAAAAATGTTTAGGCAGTGATATCTGTAAGAGATTTCAAAGATAAGGAATTAAGTAATGAAAAGGACAGTTGGAATATAAGATGAGAGGAATCCAGGAGTAAGGCTCTTGATGGAAAAATGTTTAATTTAACCCTATAAGAGTAACACCAAAGGGATAGGTGATATGAGTAAGGTAGGCTGGATGGATTTCTTGTGCTGTGATGACACCTATTGGAAGGGACTAACCAATAATAAGTAGTATACCAATTCCTTGGAGGAATTGGTCCAGGGAGGAAGGAGAGGCCAGTATATGTGAGAGCTGGGAAGAGGCCTTGAGGAGGGATGACTGGTGTTGGGCTGGGATGCCCCATGGAGTTGCATGTTGACCAATTGAACTGGATGCAGTGGCTTGACAGATTGGGTGAGGGGCCTTCCCAGAAATTTTGGGAATGTAATGAAATGGGAGTGTGTGTTGTCCAGTCAGGAGTATTTACTATGGATTTACAGAACGGTATCTGTATGTGCTTCTTATACCAATTAGGTTTTAGGAGATACGGAGGATGCAGCAAGCCACAGAGAGGGAGGAAGAGCCTTGGAGATTGACTAGGACCTGTAGGGAGTGCAGAGGTATACTTCAGGAAGTGCAGATGGTAGATCTAGGGGTAGAGGTTGACTGTACTGAGGTTGAGAATGGCTGGGTAGGATGATTATGGAGAGTCAAGTTGTGGTTATGAAACATACCCCATCCTCTACACCTTAAGGGATTCCTTCATCACCATAGAAAACAAATCAAGGAATAATATACTAGTGAGAGACAAATTATCCATCACAAGTTATCCATCATTAGTTTTATCCATAATCAGTTTCTCATTATTCTCAGTATCCCATAATATTTTTCAGAATTATAATCATTACAAGAAATTCACCAGCATCAGTTTCAGTTATCAATTATATCAAGAAGAAAAAAAAATATTTGAGGACATTACTAATCCAGGATTTTCTGTCAGCAAGTGGAAGCCAGAAAAAATTAAAAATTCTAGAGGTTCCTAGGTAGCATATTTGCAACAAAATATTGAAGAGTGAAAGAGGATATTATAACCATCTCTAAAGGTATCTCTGATAGAAGAAATACAAAACATCTTATTTTTCTTTTGTTTTATTTACCTGCAAGAAGAAGCAAAGGAGAAAAGATTAGTAATTTAAGTAGATCATTGTTGATCACCATCATTATATATTCCATAATTCATCTGAATTTATAATTTCCAGCACATATTATATATCTCATTTCTCAACCATCACCAGTAGGTTTTGTTTTGAAAGTATTATTAGTAACTGTAAATTTTGATTAAGTTTTAACTAGAAACACCTTTCTTTCTGCTTCTTGGTGTAACTCTCCTCACTAGAATTAGATAGGATGGAAGCCTAAAAGGCATCCTGTAGCATCCTTTTTATAATATTACTATTGCCATTGTCTACATTCACTCCAAGCCCTAGCTCATCCAAGGAGTAGTTCCACAGTGGCTTCAGTTGAAATTTTTCATGGTTCAATTGATTGCACACTATCACTAGTTGAAAACCTTCCAAGCCATTTCTAAATAACTTCTTCCAGGATTTTAGAAGTTACCAAGCATGTTTTAATAAAGGGAAATTTTAAATTCCCAACCCTACAGGATTTTTTCACAACCCAAATTGGGTTGTGTGGCTTGGTTTGCGACCTCATTTAGTTTTTAACGGCCTCTCTCAACCCATTCCAGTTGTTAGAAGCTGTTCACAACCCATTTGTGGTGTGCAAAAATAAAAGAAAGAAAATAAAAGACATTATAAATAAAATGAAATTGAAATTAATTAAAAATTGAACAAATAAAACAAAAACACCAAAAAAAGAATATTAAATTAAAATGAAATGAATAAAAATAAATTAAAAATGAACAAAAAAAGAAAAACACCAAAAAAAGAAAAAAAATGAACAAACAAAAAAAACACCAAAAAATGAAAAAACAAATTAAAAGGAAATTCAAAAAAATTCACCACTCTGAGGCCATGAATGCACATCCCATATAAATAAACAATGTAAAATTCTATGGACCAGCCCTAAACTTAAAACACCAAAAAATACTTCTATCAATTCCACCTTAATGGACAGGCCCTGAAGTAAAAACACCAAAAAGAAAACAAGTTCAACTTGTGTCAAGCTGATCCCATCAAAAGAAGTAAAAATAATCCTTATGATTGGATCAGACCAACAAAAGGTGAAATGAATTTCCAATAAAAGCCCATTCAAAACACTAAACATAATGATTTTAACTCAAAACACTCAACATAATGATGTTAACTCAAAACACTCAACATAATGATGCTCACAATGTAATAACCCTTCATATTAACATAATTACAAGGTCAGCATCAGAACCCAAACCCAAATGATGAAATTAAAATAATTTTTAAAACTTAAAATACAACTCAAGTTGATCTTTTAGATGATCAACCCAAGGAGAAGCTTTTTTAGAACTAAAAGAAGAAGTTTTGTTACCAATTGGTGGGATTGGAATTTTTTCTCCCTCTAGTACAAGATGAACCCAGTGATTATTTTTAATATTGGATCTGATTAATCTTTTACACCCATTTTCATACAAGTATCAGTAAAACATGGATCCAATTAAATGAAACATATTGTTCTTCCATAAGTATCAGCTATTATTTGACCCATATCCAAATTTGAAAGCCATTTTGAAGAGGGGATCTTTTCATCAATTTCATCAACATCAATTCTTAGTTCTATATTTTCAAGGTCTTGGATGCCACCAATTATCTTAGAATAGCATGTCTTATTTTTTCCTCAAAGTTTCAATCATATCCTTTTGTGCTTTAAACCATCCATGCTCATCATACCCAAGTGATTTTTCAATGACTCTAAATACGCAATTCACATCACCAACCAAATCCCAAAACTCCCCCAAGAACTTATGTAAGTTTTTAGGTATTTGATTGAGGTAATTCACCTTTGGATCCTACAATCAAAAATTAGTTAGCCAAAATTTTAATCTCATTAAATAAATTGATACTCACCAAATATGAGCTTCTTTGTGACTCCTCCTTTGAAAAGCATTCTGATTCCAAACAAAGGGAGGCTAATTAACTTTCATTCTCTTCCTCTGAAATATGAAATTCGGATGAAGAGCCTTCCTTGAACTACAGAAATCATTTGCCCATCAGTTCATGTAACAATAAAAATTAACTCTCAAAATAAAATACTTACTATATTTTTTCTTTTGGGTTCCCTTTTAACACTTTTTTCCCTCTCAAGTTCTCTTTCAACGTGCTTAAATTTTCAAAATTCACAACAATTAGCTTTCAATTTTGGTCAACTGCAGCTGGACCATAAGACCTTTGGCTCAAGACTTGGCTTGTCAATCAAAGTTTCTGTATAATCAACAACAGACTTTAAAATCTCCAATCTAACTTGTTGAGGTTTTCCCATGAGCATGGAATTCAAACTGTTAAAAAATTAGGATTTGTCAAGCACTGGATCTGTGTCATTCTTTAAAAAATAAAAACAATAATTAATCTTTCAATCCTTTAGTTTTTTTCAATCATATAATTGCTGTCAATCCTGTAATTGGTACCCTTCAAAAAACCCAAAAATCCTACCTACTTCACTGGAAGGTTCATAGTCTAAGCTCCACTGAGGATAAACATCCTCAGGCACAAAGGATGCTCTTGATGCTAGTATTTCACCTAAAATGGGGGAACATGGCAAGCCCATTTTTTTTGAATAAGACTTTGAGAAAAACTTGCCATCATGGTCATGCTTTCACTTGTCAAATTGTTTGCCAAAAAGTCTTATTGTCTCAATTGACAATTTGTAAGCCAAAGGTAAAAGTTCTTTTGGAAGAACAGTTCCTACCTTTATTGAAGATTTTTCAGGTGACACATGCACTGAGTGGATTTTGCTTTCAACAGTTCCTCTGAGGTGTTTGCAAAAATCCAAAATGTTCCCCAAAGATCCTGCAAGTAATTTTTTCAAAATAGCATGGGCCCCCTCTACCTAAGAGGTTGATTATTTCCAAATTCTGGGTTTACACAAGTCCACCCAGTTACCAACTTCTCTTTGATAGGGAAAATTTTCTTTTCCATATACTCAAGCAGATCCTCATGGTCTTTGTAGAAACTCTGTCTACAAGTTTCAAAATTAGCATTCCCAGAAGAGATGAACACAAGAAGCAATAAATTGGCCTACTCTCAGTTCTGTGTCATTGACTTCTTCCTCCTCCTTGTTTTTAGAGGCCCCATACTTTTCCCACAGAGTAAGAAAATGTCATCTTTCTACTATTGCAGAGAAAGCTTCAAAAGTCACAAAAATAACATAAAAATAATAATAATACAATTAACCTAAGAAAGAGCATGAAAACAGTAAATATTATGACAGAAATGGATTTCCCACCCAAAATCAGGTAGGGTCCCTCATTGACCCCACCGTTGAAATCCAACTCCTTATATTTTTAAATAATTAAGGAAAGAAAAACCAAAATACCACGGCACCACCATTGAGCTTTTTGGCCAATTAAATATTTCACACGTATTGTCACGTATGGGTTTCACACCTAAAATTCAGTCAGAATTGAGGTGTTATGTATATTTTAGGAGTTAAGGATGGAAATGTGTTTTGTCACAATTCCCGCATGCAGCCGCGGCAGCCAATGCACCTGTGCGCGGCTGAGATACAGCCCTGTCACTCCGTCAAGGTTGTGTACGCAGCCCTGGGCCTCTGAAAAGTACGCAGCCGCAGGATTATGGGTTGACAAAGTGACAGGCCGCCTGAGAAACTTAGGTACCGCGTAAACATGCTACAACCCACATGGGAACATTCTACATATGTAATAAATGTTCCCGTGGATAGTAGATAGTCTAAAAGCACATAATATTATATAAAAATACTTAAATAAGCCTTATACGTATTTTTATTAAATATAATTCATAGTACCAAGAATGTCAAAAATAAGACAATGACAAATTTTAAAAATATATTAAAATACTTTAATATACTTTCATGAGAATTTCTAGACATCAATATCTTTGTGACATACTAAGAAAACTAATGATAAAAAAATATCACATGAATTCCCATGACTTATATTTTTAAGTAATTATTTTAGTAAATCAGCTGAAACTCAAGAATAAGGAGTAAAATCAATATCATGACTTGACTCCAGTTATTTAATACATAATGAGAACTCACCTGACATCAGGATATCCGTAGAAATGTCTATTAGAAAAATTATTAACTTACTGGGAACATTTACTAAGGATAATTAATTAAATAATACGTAAATAGGACCGATTAGTGTTATTCACACGTCCTAATATCAATTATAAAGTAGAATAATTCCCATACCCTGAGGAATTAGATGCTACCCATGCGACATCACCAAGAACACGTGACAGGCTACCACTGGTTACCCTGCTAGCCTTAATGTTGGTCCCTTTGAGCCCCTGTACCCCTCAGAAGGATAATATTGGGACTACAAAAGCTATAAACAAAGAGCTCTTTTGAGGATATTGATGGACAGAGACCCTTTTATATTTATATCCCGACACCGTTCCAAGGTAATCAAGTACTTATGAGAGATAAGTAAGTGATTTATGGCTTAGTCTGATCAATAATATCCGTCCTCAACCTCTTTTTATCAATTAAAACTGATGAACAACCTTATAACCCCAGTATACAGGTTTAACCCATCAGTGCATGTCCCAAACAGATACTCTAAGGATTTAATAATATCACAGTGAGTTTTATTATCCTTTCTCTGTTGTGGCAGCTTGGCTACAAGGCCCTGCCACTCAACTGTGTATTTTATATACATATTATCTTTGGGTAAAATATCCTTTAAACTAAAGAGCCCAAACTAACCAGGACTACGTGTTTTCATAATGAAATCCCTGAAGAGAGGTGTTAAAGATCCCCAATATAATTGTGGCCCCTCTATAAAAATATTTAATAATCAATTTACCTATATTTATTTATAACAATAAACCATAACCAAACCAATTAACCTTGCAATAAGCCTAATCCAAATATTTTACAGATTTTTGCTGCATTTGTTAAATAATATATTTATTTTTATGCTATCACCTCTGGTAGCTAAAGGATAGCAAGGTTCTTGGCATCCAGGAGGCTGACAGAAAACTTTTCCATCCTTCATTGTCATTACTGAAGTAAACTTTACAATATGCTTGAATATTTTCAGACAAGTGCCAGTGGAAAAATTGTCTTGATGACTCAGGCAAACTATATCCTATAGCAAAAATCAGGGCTTTTTCATTGTCTGTCACAAAGACTTTGGGAATACTCTCAGGATCATAAGCCAACTCCTTTATTTTTCAACACCCAAATGTAGAACTCATGTGTTTCTTTTTTTATAAAAAAAAAGCATTTGTAAAGGTTTTCCTGTTGGCTGTCATTCCTACAACATGCAATAGATGTATGTTTTACCTATTTGGTTTATAAGTACAATGCAACAGAGAAATATGATGGAATTTTCAACAAAGTTTTATAGACTCAGGATGAGCCAAGAACAGGGCCTCTAAGTCACCCTCTCCGCCAAATTTTTACCTGGAAACCCACTGGTTTTCCTGGATCATTGCAAATAGAGAATACATAACACCTCTCCCATCCAGTTCTACTAGATTTACCTTCTTCTTAGTTTTATAGATTGTTTTATAATCAATCTATTCTCCACCATCAATCTTTCTTAATTTCATTTTAATTTTTACTTTATTGAGACCATCTTCCATTTCTTCTTTAAGTTTCTCCAAAGCTTGACCAGAGATTCTCCTCAGTTGAGGATGCACTGAGGGGTTTTCATATGGTTGATTATTGTGTAGGCCATTTCTAATGGAGAGTTACCGTGTGGGATCTGCTACTGTAAGACTTGCACGGATCATGAATTGAGACCCAAACTTCCACATTTGAGTTTTCCTTTGAAATTTGGTGAGGAACAGCCCTTCATATACCCCAAATCAGTAACATGCTAGATCCCCATATTTATTCTTCTTTGACTTGAATGTAGTGAATGCCACCAGGAAAAATCTGGTGGAACTGGTCAGGCAGTGAAATCACATCCTTTGTATGAGATGGTTGCATCCAATTGATTTCTAGAATGTTTCCATTATTTGGAAACAAAGCTTAACCCCATTTTACAATTATTTGCTTCAAAATTTCTCAAATTATTCACATTTGTTTCTGATTTCATCCCATTCTATTTCCCCTTTAGATATCCTAGCTTTCTCCTTCTTTTCTTCTTGTCTTATTTATGATTTAAATTTGTATTCTCCAAGTTTTATATTTTACTTCCTCCCAGATGCCATGTGGTTTCCAATTTTTTCCTCCCTGATTTCTCCCTGATTTCCCACAAGTTTCCATTTTTCCACCTATTAGCACAGTCCCTCCTTATTTTCTGAATATAATAAAAGCATTTTTTGAAAAACATTTATCCTCATGATTCATAAAATTCCTTCTTTCATGAAATTTCTGTTCTATCTGCAGGTAATGCTTGATACATTTAATTGGAATTCACTCAAAAAATAATTCAAAGAAAAAAAATTGAAACAATTCATAACACTTTGCATATTCCAGAATTTTTAAATTTCATTTTCAGGAAGATTGAACTCTCTCAATCTGAGACAATTACTGAATCCAAACTGGTTAAATTGAATAATTTAGTCAGTGAAAGGGCATGTTAAAAAGAAGAAGGCCAACATGCAGACCCAGTGGACTAAACTTGAGGATCTTATCAAGGAGATCATAAAAACCTTGAAATAGGAATGATCTGTACTTCCCTCAGAGTCAATCTGTCTACAATATAAGATCACACCGTTTTTTCAAATAGTTCACCCCCCATCTGACGGGTTCACAGCAGTCCCTACATTCAAGAAGAAAAATACTCAAAAACCATTGTTAAACAGTTTGTCATGCCTTTGTAGTATATTTTGCCCTTCAAAGCTTCAGTCTGCAAGTGGGCCTTGATGACATCCGCCACGTTCATTAGATAAGCTGCAGGTGATCTCTACACATGTCAACCAAGACAAAAGAAAACAGGACAAAGTCTGATACTGTTTGATCAAGAGGGGGGAAGAGGAGTTTGGAGTCCAATCCAACAAACCACAATCTCAGCTTCACCCAGGGTAAAAGCTTGGTTCCTGATGTCCTTTTTGAATACAAAGATTGCCCAAATGAGGCTCTGTTCAGCCTGAGAGGCCAATTCAAGTGCGCAGGGGATCCCCTGCAAGAGCAAGCAAGAGCAAATTCAGGAGATAAACAAAGGAAGGAGTAAAATTTGAAGTAGATTGCGGATAACAAGATACCTTGGCAGAGGCATGCCCTGGCATCCTTTTCCCTCTGACTCCTCCTCACCCTGCTTACCCACTGGCTCTTCAATTGATCCAACCAATGACTTCCCAGACTACTAGGAAGCTTGCAAAGACCAAAGCGCAGTTCTTGGGATTGATTGATGATTCCAATTGACCATTGGAGGTAGTACTCAAGGTCATCAATCCAAAAAACGGATTGAGTGCAACTTGAAGGCATGGTCTTTGATCAAGTTCCAAGCCCAAATTGGCAGGAAGCGCTGCAATTGGGATCAGAAGCAAATATGTTCCTTGTGTCATCCTTACCGTAGTCTTGTTCTTGGCACACTGATCATCTGTCCTTTATCCATTTTGCTTGGCTGGCTTTTTGGTGACTTGCTTTAATTTCTGAGGGGCCAGAAAGGGGAGAGGTGCATTAGACCAAGGAAGTTGAATGCAAAGAAGT
Source organism: Puccinia polysora (assembly GCA_025617555.3). Taxonomy (NCBI): domain Eukaryota; kingdom Fungi; phylum Basidiomycota; class Pucciniomycetes; order Pucciniales; family Pucciniaceae; genus Puccinia; species Puccinia polysora. Next base: position 16,477,259 of record CM062635.1, read on the forward strand.
GTAGGATCAAGGAACCAAATACAAAATCAGCAAGGCCCTAGGTAGATTGATGTAGGGGGGGTGAAGAAGGGGGGTTAGAGAAAGGATTCAATGGGCGGTTTGGGGATAGGAAGTGAAGAAGGGAAGTTGTGGAGGTTGAAAAACCTCTGGGGAGTGATGAACATGAGCCTAGAGGTGTTCTTAGGATCAACCTGAGACCAGAGACTGGCAAGTAGGACAAACTGGCCAAGTTGGATGGACAAGGTACCAATGAAGCAGTTGAAGGGGAAGCTGGTGATTGCAAGACAGTAGATCAGCTGAATTGATGCCAAGATCATCAGGAAGATCAACGTTGAGTTGATCAGGAGTAGGAAGCTTGGGGTCTCCTGCGCAAGGGTCCCAGGGGGCGGGGAGGAGAGTAGGATGAGGAGGATGATTATCATCTTGATTAGGAGCAGGAGATAGGATGACTAGTCTTGTTGATTGGGCTTACCATGACGTAGGAGGTGAAGAGATGGTGGATTGCCTTTGAGGTGATTGTGAGGAAGGATGATGATGGTGATGGTTTTTTAATCCTCTTGGAGACCATCTTGATTCAATTTGATTCAATTTGATTCAGGCAGATTTACTTGCAGGCACTCAACTGATTTGACCATACTTTTCTAACTTGCTTGCTGTGTATCTTTTAAAGCCTGCGTTTGTTTGAAACCAGACCAGAGCCAATTGGACAGATGCAAGTTAGGAGGACTCTTACAGATTCTAAGTTGGAAGCATCAAATTTTATCAATCTCAACAAGTCTCACCTCACTTTCAGCACATCTCCTGCGCCAGCCTTCAAAGCTGGGTCAATTCAAACTCTCTGCAGGTGTCAAGGACAGTCAGAGGGAAGAGGGACAGCATTTGAGGAACGGGGTGGCCAGCTCTTCTGGCGCTGAGAGCAAAAGTTGATGGAGAGAAGCGTCTGAGGATTGATTTGATGTCTTTGATCTGACAATGCTCCTCCTCACGCTCATCATAATTTTTTTTTGGTTGGGAGGGATCAGGTTGACGGGATGATGACATCAATAATCATGGATCTTGAGCTTTTTCCTTCTTGAGCCAGTTTTGATCCAGGTTCTGAAGGGTTGAACCAATTGCAATCAGTAAGGCGCAAAGTAGGTAAAGTTTAAGGCTGGGGGGTGGTGGTTCTCAGTGAAGGAGAGAGCAACACCTCTGTTTCACAACTGCCCCTGGCGTGCAAGGGGCTGAGGGCACTGGCACTACTACTCATAGAAATCAAGGATGATTTTTTTTAATTGCAAAGAAGAAGATGAGAGGTTGAAGTACAAGTGATGAGAAGATTTAAGGATGGAATGGAGAAATCCAGGAGGAGGTTGTTGGATAAGTTGTTGTTGAATCCTATAAGAGTAACACCAGGAAGGGACAAGGTGATATGAGTTAAGAAGGCTGGGTGAAGGTTGTCTTGTGCTGAGATGACACCTACTGGCAGAGGGACTAACCAGTAAGAAGTAGTATACTAATTCCTTGGGGGGAATTAGTACACAAGGGAAGGAGAGGCCAGTATATGTGAGAGCTGAGAAGGGGGCCTTGAGTGATGAGTGGCTGGTGTTGCAGGTTGGAGTTCCCACGGTATTACATGTTGATTGATTGGGCTGGAGGCTGTAGTTGACTAATTGGGTGATGGGCCCATCCAGGAAGGTTTGACATGTACTGATCTGGAGTCCTGGGAGTATGGGCTGAACAGAGAGTGGAGAGTATGTACTATGTATATACTAAGTGTAATATGCACTAACTCATATAACAATTGTGTTGAGGAGAGATGGGGGATGTAACAAGCCATGGAGAGAGGGAGAGATCCTGAGAAGGTTGACTGAATCACATGACACAGTGGTGAGGTGTACATGGACATAGAGCTTATACCATACAAGGAGAGGGTGAAGCTGGTGGAAGAGGTTGGATTGGTTTAGTTGAAGGAGTGTCAGAACTGGGGTTATGACACTCTGACAGTAACATGGCTCCAAGGTGATGCCTGGTTTCTGGAAACCGGACATCACGGGCAGTTTTATGCCCCTGTAGAGCATGAAACACCCCTTCATGAAAATCAAAATTAATCTGGTCAAATTTGAATTTCTGTGTCAATTCCTTGCTTATTTTGCTGTACAGGAGGATAAAACTGCACAAATTTTATGTCCAGTTTCTCAAAACCGGGCATCAACATCCATAAATTCAACAGGCTATACAGAGTGAAAGAATGGGGTGAAGAAGGAAGAAGAAGCATCATAATGTGGCTTTTAAGTAGCCTGGTTTTGAAACGCTCTACTGGGGAATAACACGGCTCCAAGGTGATGCCTGGTGTGGTGGTCTTTTGTAGACCCAAGTTGGAATTGGCTGCGCGCTGCGCGCTCAGCAGTAGCGGCGGGCTCAGCAGGGGTAGCGCGCTCAGCAATGGGTAGCGCGCTCAGCAATGGGTGCCACTTTGCCACAGCAAGTCGCGCTGCCGGCTCAGCAGCAGTTGAATTGGGCTCAGCATCTAAGCACACAGGATGGATTGGATTGGATTTTCCCGGATTGGGCATTGCAAGACGTGGATTGGATTGCGCAGATATATCTCAGATATCTGGAATGGTGCATTGGGCGGGTACAGACATGCGTGGGGGGCTCCTAGTTGGGCACGGCGCAAGGGGCGTGTCATGAGAAGGAAAAACCGGGTGGACATAATGGCAGGCAGGCAGTGAAGATGGATATGGGGTATGGGTTGCGGATAATGGGATGGGAAGGAAAGGGTTGGGGCTAGGTTTCTGTGCTTAGGGGTTGTATTTCATTATTCTTGCTTGTGTCTGGTTTTACTTAGGTTAGGGTTGAGGAGGAGGTTACTTAAGCGGCACCATCAACCCGGTTGGAGGAGGAGGATCATTGGGTCATGGTGTATCACATTGGGTCATCATAGGTTTTGGAATGATCTTTACATTCAATTCTATATCTCTCAGTCAAAGGGTGAAAAGTTGCACTCAGGGTTTACAGATGCAAGTGATCAATAACTTCCAAACTTTGGAACCATTAAAGGAGAATTCCTCTCCTGAATTCCACATCTGGGGGTCTGGCCGGGAATTAATCGTTTGTTCCTTGTCTCTTGAAACTAACAAGCAAAATGTCCTAGTACCACCCATTGACCGTTGCAGGGTCGTCTAATGTTACCCCAACTCCTCCTCCTCTGGCTTCTTGGAAGAAACCATCATCAGGGGCGCAATACAGTGTCCCTTGTTCTGAAAATGGTGCCAATCACAAGCCTGTTTGCATCAGGCAGCAGGACTATCCTCATATCCGGCTCAACACTGAGGACGTTGAGTCATTCCTTGCGCAATACAAAGTAATCACCAATGCGGAAGGTGCAACAGGTTTGAATAAGGCTTGGCTTGTTTTCCTCTTCATCACGGATGAAGAGAAGCTTTGGGATGTGGAGGAGATGGAGGGGTATGAGGAACTCAATTGGCCAAAACTGAAGGCGGAAATCTTGGCGTGGTGGGGAAGGCCCAAACCTTGGTTTTGGGAAAGCAACTTTGAGCAAGCCGCAGTGGAAGCAAGCACAAATGGTGGAGTCCAGATGCAAGCGCAATTTGGGCATTATGTAGCAATGTTTGATTGGATCCATTGCTACCTGGCAAAGAACAAGGTGATATTGGGACAGATGGGCGCAATGAAGAGGGTGTTTTTGGGAGGACTCAGTCCCCAACTCCGCGGGAGGGTGCAGCAGCACTTGTACAACAACAACCTGGTAAAGAGATTGTTGGATGGGAGTATTGCGCTTCTTCTGGACATCCTTGTCATTCATCAGGCGGTGGAAAGCAAGTTGGACTTGGAGGAACTGATGGAGGACACGGCAAGGTTTTTCCCAACAGGGCCAAAGAAGTCTGCTTCCCACACTCCCCCAGCACCAATGCAAACTCTGGTTGCAGGCCCCTCAAAAACGGAATGCGCTCAAGAGGGCATTTTTGGGAGGACTCATTCCCCAACTCCGCGGGCGGGTGCAGCGGCACTTGTAAGACAACAACCTGGTAAAGAGATTGTTGGATGGGAGTATTGCGCTTCTTCTGGACATCCTTGTCATTCATTGGGCGGTGGAAAGCAAGTTGGAATTGGAGGAACTGATGGAGGACACGGCAAGGTCTTTCCCAACAGGGCCAAAGAAGTCCGCTCCCCACACTCCCGCAGCACCAATGCAAACTCCTGTTGCGGGTCCCTCAAAAATGGAAAGGGCTCCAGGAAACACCACAGAAAACAAGCCCGGAGGTTAGCTGGATGATGGAATTGATGAAGGATTTATGGATCTTTCTGAGTCAAATGTTGTCCAGGCCACGTGAACTGCCTCCTCACATTTGGGGACTGCTTCCGTCGTTTAATCCGCCTGTGTTGCGGTTATGCAATTACTGCAGGGACAAGGGACATTGGCGGTCAGGGTGCAATAACATGACAAAGGACCCCAAGACGGGATTAGTTCAACAGGTGGGAATGGGATTCATGTTTCTAACGGGAAAGGGGATCTCCTCTGAACCTGGGAATCCAACTGTCATGAAGCAAGTGCGCACGCAAGGACAGGAACCGGTGGTAAATTCTCAAGCTTTTCTGGGGATTGTCACTGGTCCTGGGGTATGGCAACCACCGCGCGTGGAAGAAGAAGTAAGGTTATTAGCAACAGAGGAGTCGGAAAAGGTGGAAAGGATGGATGTGGATGCCAAGGAATGGGTACCGCCAGCAGCTCCTAAGCCAATTGCGCGCGTTCTTGAAAAGGATGGACGGCCGTTTAATCTGGCGGGGAAGAATAAGGCAGTGAAAATTGTGCGCAGGGTGATGGGGAATGGAAGAACTATTCCCTTGAACTTGAAGGAGTTGGCGGCGGTGTTACCTGTTGTAGTAGATGAGATGGTTCAAGCGCTGAAGGATTTTGGACACAATATAATCCCTCCAATGGTGCAACAGGTGAACTTGGCTCAAGATGACGCGGAGAGCAAGCTAGAGGGGATGAAATTGGTTTCAACTCCACTGGCTTAAGTTTTGATGAAGATTGCTGGAAGGAAGGTGTGGGGGCTGGTGGATAGTGGTTCTATTTTGAACCTCCTTCCGTCTAGATTGGTTGATGAAATGGGATTGGTTTGGCAGAAATGGGCAATGGGGCTTTGCGCGCTTGATGGCAGGGTGTTTTGTGTGGATGGGGTTGCGGAGGAGGAAGAGCTTGAGGTTGAAAGGGTCCGTAAACCACTTTATTTTCTATTGGTTGATTGCGGGGAGGCTATTTTAGGAAGGCCATTCATGTTTGGTTTCCAAGCACAAATGATGTTTGATCCAGAGGTGGGGATGGAAGCGTTGATGGTGGAATATTTGTCCATGGGGCAATTCAAAACCACAATCTGCAATCAGGGGTTGGGAAAGTGGATGCGGGATTTGGAAAGAGAGGAGGAGGAGGACCCCAGCGCGGAGTTGGTTTGCAAGGGTGGTCCAGAGGCAGATTTTGACTAGTTGGCCAACGTTAACGCACGGAACAAGCTCCGGCTTTGTGCGGGCAGTTGACCAGTGAGGAGCAGGTGGGAAGAATGGAGGAAGCGCGGGACGCACAAGCACTGGAAGTAAGTCCCTTTCCTCAGTATGCATCTCTGGGTGGTACTTCACAAAAACACTATCATTGTGCCATGCTTGTGAGCAAAGGCAAAAGCTGCGGTTTGGTTTTGACTAGAACCTATGGTAACGGATGCGTGCAGATGGCGCGGTGCAATTTTGGGAAGTATAAGCCGGTTGCACAAAAGGTCCGTCCCCAGAATGAAGCAATGCCGCAGGATCTGAACAGACCACTTCAACCAATCCCTTGGTCGCAGGACCCTTCAAAATCTCCGCTGAAGGTGTCAGGGTGGGTAATGCAATTGGAGAGGATTACAGATGAGCAGATCAGGGCCTTTAACTTTGGACCTCCGGGCTTGTTAAGCACAGAGGAATGGGATTTGCTGAATTTGGTACTTTTTCTCAGGGAAAGAATGCTTGCTTTTGGACCTGAAGAGCAGGGACTGTTAAAGAGCAAGATAGGCAACCCTTATGCAATTCCAATGGTTCCGCACAAACCTTAGCAGATCAAGCAAATTCCAATTCAGAAGGAAGTTTTGGGGCCCTTCTTGGAGCTGGTGCGCAAGCGTGTGGGGACAGGCCTTTAAGAGCAATTGACATCAAGTTACTCGAGTCCAATCTTTGCGGTGTTTAAGCAGGATGGGAAGTCATTACGGATTGTTCATGATCAGCAGTGGCTCAATTTGTTTACAATCCAAGACGTGAGAAAACCTCCACGCATTTTCAAGTTTCTGAAATCTATGGCAGGGCACGCGTGCTACAGGCTGGTGGATGTGATTGGCGGATACAATCAGTGCAAACTTGATTGGAGTTCGCGTCCAATGACTGCCTTCAAAACCGGATTGGGCAGGATGCAACTGACGCAGCTGCAACAAGGTGCAACCAACTTGGTTGCGGTTTACCAAGGGCAGATGACCTGGATTCTGAAGGACAATCTTTGGGAGGGTGTGCAGATTTTCATTGACAACATGGGAATCAAAGGCCCAAAGAGGCATTACAGAGGGGAAACACTTATAGATGCTTGGGAAATTTGCCAATTTGTCTGGGAGTACACGCAAACGCTGGAGCGGATTTTGTTCCGGATTGAAGAAGCGGGGCTTACGGTGTTGTGGAAAAAGTTAGCAGTCTGCATACCCATGCTGGAGGTTCTAGGACATGTGATGGCTTCCGACAGAAGGCAGATTGCGGAAAAGAAAGGCAACAAAGTCCTTGAGTGGCTAATGCCAAAGACTGTATTGCGCATTCTCCAGTTCATGGGATTGTGTAGCTATGTACGGATGTTCATCAAGCAGTTTGCGGAGGTTGCTAGTCTGTTGCAGGCATTGACACATAATGGCGCGGAATGGACCTGGGGTTTGAGCTGTGACGTCACCTTTGACAAACTCAAGGAGATTGTTGTGCACAACATTGTACTGCAGGACTTTGATTATGACGCTGGAGGAATTAAGTTGGCCATAGATTCAAGCAAGCTTGGCGCGGGGAAGTGCTGACTCAGGAGGATGAGGGGAAAGATTGTCTGGTTCTTTACAAGTCAATTACTTTTACGCCACCCAAGAGAGGGTACTTGCAGCCAAAGTTGGAGCTTTGCGGGGTCACTAAGATTGTGTGGAGTTTGCAGCATTTGCTATGGGGGATTCACTTTATGCTTCTGGTGGATGCAGAGGCGCTGGCACAGATCATAAATTGGCTGATCCTGCCAAATGCGCCTATGACCAGGTGGGTTGCATTCCTTCAGTTGTTCTCTTCCAAGGTGGCGCATGTTCCAGCGAAGGTCTTTACAATGGCAGACGCGCTGTCTTGGTACCCACGGGATGATCCGTACAAAGGCACAGAACCATTTGATGTGGAGGCCCCAACGGTTAAGGTAGGGGTGGTGGAAGTAGGTGTGCAAATTCTGCTCCAGCAGTCCAGAAGGTACGCGGCCCTCAGTTTGTATTTGTGGGATCTTTGGTTTCCAGATGACATGCCAGCCAAGGTTGTTCAATGTATTTGGCGGAGAGTGGGAAATTTTTACCTACAGAAAGGACAGCTATGGTCGTGGAGTTCACTGGTACTGCTCATGGTCAGCACATTGAGGGCAGATCAGGAGGTAATTCTGGGAAGTCTGCATGACAATCTTGGCCATTGCAGCAAGCTTGAAACGCGGAAGTGGGTGTGGGAAAGGTTCTGGTGGCCAGGGGTAGTACGCGCAGTACGGGAGTGGGTGCGGTTGTGCAAAGCATGTCAGAAGCGGAGCGCAATGTTACTCTGCAAAGTAGGTATCCGCACTAGAGAGGAAGCCTTGTTTGGGCGGGTTTCTATGGATGTCATGAACATCAAGGCAGGTAAGTTTGTGTACCTCCTTGTTGCGTGGGATGATCTTTTGGGATGGGTGGAAGTGCGGCCGCTGGTGAAGCTTTTGATGGAAAAAGTTGGTCAGTTTCTGGAGGAAGATTGGTTTGCGCATTACAGATCACTTTGGCTTGTAACGGTTGATAGGGGTGCAGAGTTCTGGGGATGGTTGGCAGAGTTGGTGCAAAGTTGCAGAGAGAAGTTTGGGCAAGTGACAGAGTACTATCCAGAAGGCATGGGGATGATTGAGCGCGGTCACCAGCAAATCAAGGATGCAATGGTAAAGATGTGTGGCAAGGATGGCAAGCGGTGGCAGGAAACCCTTCTGTTAGTTCTTTTTGTGGAACAGATTTTGGTGAAGAGATCAATGGGTTATTTGCCTTACAAGCTGCTATTTGGGCAGCAACCCATGCTGCCAATTGACATCAAGCTGGAAACTTTTCTGGGTATTGACTGGTGGAAGGTCAAGACGGCCGCGGATCTAGTCAAGGCCTGCGCCAAGCAACTCCTGAAACAGGACAAGATGCTGGAGAAAGCGGCTGGAAGACTGAAGGAAACCCGCACAACGTCCATCCGCTACTGGGACAAGCGCTGCACGCATAAACTCCGGGATCTGTTGCGGAAGGGGGACTTGGTTCTGCTTTACAACCAGAGCCTGGAAACTCAATGGGGGAAGCTATTTGCTAATCAATGTAATGTGCCTTTCCACGTGATTTCCAACTTCACCAGAGGTAGCTACCAGTTGGAGGAATTGAACAGAACTCCGCTTAAATGGAAGGCCACAGCTTTTCACGTGAAACAGTTCTTTGCGCAGGGCTCAACTTCATTTGAAAAGACGGCTGGGTTGGATATCAAGGGGGAAAACAATGCAGATCCTTCTTCTAAGGACCAGCCCGCACGCGCTTCGCGTCCATTGGAGTAAACAATTGCAGACTGCTGGGGGCAGGAGCGAAGTTTGGGGAGGACAATGGATGAATAGGGGATATAATTGTATTTGGTGAGGGGGTGCTCTAGCCAGTTCACAGCCAGAACTACTAGACACCCCAGAATGTTTGTTTTCTTATTTTCTTCTCTCTGGAATGGCTTTTGGGATTATTGCTGGCTAGGGATGATTTCTTTTAGTTATGGTCATGGCGCAAAGCTGGGTCTGTGGACGCGAGGACAAGCCCCACATTCCAGAAGCAAATGCATGGACAATTTCCAATGGATGATTCAGGGAACTAGGAAAGCCCGTGGCGCGAAACAGATGTGGGTCAAATAGTAAAGGCACAGGCTTGGCAATGGGTTGTTATTTAAAAAAAAATCTTTTTAAGTTTTCTTTTTTAAATGGAAGGTGCAAATGGGTTTGGGTGGATTCTTTTTCTTTCTCTCTCTCAAGGTTGTGTGTGCGCGGCTGGTTTTCTTTTTAATATCTCTTTTCTGTAGATGGGTATGGGGAACTGTGTGGCAGTTTGTCTGGGGTGGTCCAGGTACCTTGAGTGGATACTTCTCAAACTTGCAGGTTGCTCTCAAAAGCGCAGATGTTCTCACTCTCACCAGATACTCTCAGTGGCGCAGATTTCTCACTCTTGCGGGTTTCTCTCAAAGTGCGGATTTTGCGCAGGGCTCTTATTTCTCTCAAGGTTCTCACAAAGCCCAAAGGCTTCTCAGGATGGCGCGGCAAAAGTCCTTATCTTTGCATAGGCGCGGGGATGAAAACAAAATGGAAGAAAGAAAGGAAGAAAAGGGGGGGTGATCCGCCTACATTGGCAAAGTCCTCATCACTTCCTCTGCGTCCACGCAAGCTGCCTTGACTAGGGATTGGAAAGCTTCCAAGACCTTTTGTTGCACATTGGCACTGTGCGTGTAGGGAGCCACTAGAAATTGCAGGAGTAGTTTGTCCGTGTCGTTCACCATTGTGTTGAACCTTGCCAGGGGAAGTGCCAGAACTAGAGGGATCTCCAGGATCTTGGGAGTTGCAGCGGCCGCGGGTTCTGGTGACAACTTGATCACCACTGGAGATGGCACGCGTGGGCTCGGGTGATGACCTGGGAACCAGTGATGGTGATGGCGGCAGTGGAGATGAAACCGGAGAAGTAGGGGGACACAATGGCGGCAGAGGAGGAGCTTGCCTTGGTGGTGGTGGAGGAAGGGTGGCCGGACATTTTGGGATCCTTGGGTCCATTGCTGGTATATTCATTTTTACCCGCGCGGCCCACTCATGGGCAGCGTTCTGGAAGGCTGCAAAGTCCAGAAAGTCCTGGAGCCTTGGAGGTCCAGCCTGGAAGAACGGTGAGCCTGATTTGTGACTCTTGCCCAATGGAGGATTCTGGGTGGCGCGTTGCAAATGGTTGCAAGGTGCGCCAGGCAGGGTCCACTTGTTGCTTGAGATCACAAAGGATTCTCTCTGGGTCCTCTTGCAGGGGAAACCTTGAGGGCGGTCGCGTGGCATGCCCTTCAATAGGGAGCAGCAGCGGTGTCCGGCTTGGCACAGGAAACAGGTGCGCCGGCCTGGAAGGATACGGCATGAAAGGCCATTTTTGCTGCAGTACATGCAAGACATGGCTGGAAAAGAGTGGAGAATGAGAGGTGTTTTCTTTCTTTTGTCTGATGAAGGGGTGCAGAGGGGAAGGTGGGATAGCTGTGGTATAGTCGGGGGCAGGTGCAATGGTGGTGGATCTCTGGGGACAGAACTCAAGTTGGGGGGGATTTGGTGGTCTTTTATAGACGCAAGTCGGAATTGGCTGCGCGCTGCGCGCTCAGTAGTAGCGGCGGGCTCAGCAGGGGTAGTGCCCTCAGAAATGGGTGAGGTTTTGCCGCAGAAAGTTGCGCTGTGGGCTCAGCAGCAGTCAAATTGGGCTCAGCATCTGGAGATGCAGGATGGATTGGATTCAATTGGATTGGATTCAATTGGATTGGACGGATTGCGCGTGGATTGCGCATTGCAAGACGTGGATCAGATTGCGCAGATATATTTTGGATATCTGGAATGGCGCGTTGGGCGGATAAGGACATGCGCAGGGGGCTCCAAGTTAGGCCCAGCATGAAGGCCCTGTCATGAGAAGGACAAACCCAGTGGATGTAATGGCAGGCGGGCAGTGCAGATGGATATGGGGTATGGGTTGTGGATAATGGGATGGGAAGTATAGGGTTGGGGCTACATTTCTGTGCTTAGGGGTTTTATTTCATTATTCTTGCTTGTTTCTGGTTGTACTTAGGTTAGGGTTGAGGGGGAGTTTACCTAAGCCACACCCTCAACCCAGTTGGAGGAGGAGGATCACATCAGGTCATCATAGGTTTTGAAAGGATATTCACTCTTGATTCTCTATCTCTCAGTCAAAGGGTGAACAGTTGAACTCAGGGTTTACAGACGCAAGGGATCAATAAATTCCAAACTTGGGAACCATTAAAGGAGAAGTCCTCTTCTGAATTCCACACCGGTTTCCAGAAACCAGGAATTACATGCAGTGTTATGCCCCTGTAAATAGTGAAACACCCCATGATTCAAATTCAAAGAAATCTAGTTTTGATATCCTAAATACAAGAGCATACCATCCTGCAGACAAATTTACTGTCTCCTATGTTACTCTGGGACTCTTTACAAGACCAATATTTTAAAAAATTGCCATGTTTGAGCAAGTCATCACCTAAGCTTTGGAATTGGATATTTATTCCTTGTAAAAACAAATCATGTATTTCAAAGAGCATTCCTTCTTGATTTGTGGACCTGCCAAGATTACAAGTCATGATCTGACTTAGAAATATTATCACACATGAACATAGCACTGACCTTTTCCAAGCCATTTGCAATTCTTGGTCCAGAGTTTTTGAAAGTCAGGGATTGGGGTTTCATTCATGCCCATGGAAACTGCTGGAAAAATTGCTCCATTCCATTGATTCTCTAAAGTTTGAAGGAATCTATCATCATTTAAGATTTTTTCAATGTCAGTTCTTCTATCATCAACAGGGTCAAGCTCATTAATTTTTTTGAGAGTTCTAAATCTTAGCCTGTTGAAAAAATCAGCTTGAGAATCACACAGATTCTTGCTCATATTAAGGTGCTTCTTTCCATTGCTTGGTGGATCAAATTATTTATTGTGATATAAATAGCTTAGGCTCCCTTTGGCAACAGGGGTGTAACTTGCCCCCCCACGCCAAAAAAAAGATACACCCTGTATGTTTCAGATGTGACATACAGAGTGGTTTGACAACCTGTATGTGTGCGTGTGCATTGCCATAGACACTGTATCTTGCGGCCCATAATTCTTGTGGGGCCAGAAATACAGGGTCAACCCTGTATATCTTCCCCTCATCCACCCTTGGTGGACATACAGTTGCAAATAGGAGTGTATTTTGAAACCCCCAGTGTGTATGTGTTTTGGGCCATGTCCACACCCAAAAACACATACAGATACATGTGGGCAGTTGCCAAACCCAGCCTTAATTTTTGGAAAGCTGTATGCAGAAGCTAAAGCATGGTTTGAAAAAATGGTCATGGGAGATAATTTCAGCTTTTTCACATTATCCTTATACAAGCAAAAGTTCATCTCACCTATTTTTTCTTCAATATTCAATTATCAATCGCAACCATTACTTTCATGGTTTCTGGACCATATTAAATGGTAGGTGATATTTTTGACAATTTATGAATCAAATAAGAGGAAAAAAGGTGAGTAATTGAAGAGATATTTACTTGGAAGGGATGAAATGGGGTTAAATTATTTGAAAATCATACAGCTCTGAAAGAGATAAAGCATCAATCTGAAGAAAATCAGAGAGAAAACAGGGAGAAATCAAGTGGATTCTTGGGGGAAAAAGAATGGAAAATCATAAGACACCTTTGATAAGTCAGGCAGAAACCAATTAGAAACACAGTGGAAAATTTTAAGAATCAAATTAGAATTCATTGCTCAATTTTGGAGAATTTAAGAGGAGACTCAGAAGCAATAATGGATCAACAGTTTTTCCATCTTTGTGAAATCTACCAGAAACAAAACAGATTTCATGGTGATTTTCTCTGGAATTTGTTTATAAACTGTGAAGCAATTGGGGAAACCATCATTTTGAAGCAAAGTCTCTGGTCAGCCAGAGATGCCTGATTTTTCCTGGTGTGCATAGCCATTCTTGGCTGCCCATTTTTGAAAATGAATCCTGGATTATTTCCTGGCAGCAAATGCTCTCACAGGAGGAGGTTTACATAGTTACACCCCACATGGTTATGTTAGTATTGAACAAGCTAAATCCTTCTCAGTCAAATGACATATGAAATGTGGCCCACCACCTTTAGTCAATTCCAGTTGTGAAGAAACATCTTGTTCCTCAATTGTAACCCTAGATGAGTATGCAATTGGGACTTCCAATGTTTTCTTTTACAGCTCCCACCCAAATCGCTAGATTCCACCAAAGCTTTGCTCAGAAAAATTTTAATCAAGTCCTTTAACGCAGCCATGTTTGAACCAGGGGGGCTTGGGATTGCCACTGTTCCCATAAGCAAACAAAATTCAACAGAAACTTAGTATTCAATTCAATTTTAAATTCAAAAACTCCAAAATTTTGCTCACTTTTGGGTTGAGAAAAATAAATTTATCCAACAGGCGTGTGTTGTGTGTGTACAAGGTTTTTCCAAGAGGAAGAGTGTTTGATTCCCAAGTTTATTTTTTTGGTCTAATAATATTCCCACATAGTATTCAAAATCCCCAAATTTGGTTTGACACCACTCAAATGTGGACCAGGTGTGCCTATGTACCCCAATTCCCCCCTCAAATGGCCCATTTGGAGCTATTTTGCCCCAAATGGGTTGGGAAAACTGCTACAACCCCTGCTCACAACTTGCGCATCTCCTGGGGAGTTAAAAACACCCAATAACAACTCCACAGGAAATGCACAAGTCGTGGGAGACTTTTCACACTCCTCATTGAGTTTTGAACAGCAATTCATGCCTTTTTGCAACCTCTGGGCTGCCAATTTAAAGTTTGTCTTTAATAAAATAACCACTTGGTTTACCACACAAACTAGAGGGAGTTTCCATACATATATATTGTTTTTTTTTAGAAAAAAATGGACAAGGCTAATTTTAATTTTAATTTTTTTTTACCATATTTTCCATTTCTTCCTGATTTTTACCTGTTTGGTTTTGTACCAATTTTTTTAAAAAATATTTCCATAACACAGGTTTCAACTCCTTTAAATAAGTTAATTCAATCTCTTATCAACCTCACTCAAATCAAAATCCCAACACCAACTAATCCTGTACCTGCCACTGGATAGCTCTCCTGCATATCTTGCAGCCTCCAAATTCTTCTTGTTAGAATCTTTTGTTAGAATCCTTGCCCTCTGCTAGTGTTGCCTGAATCTTTAGTGCAACCTGCCCTGTAGCCTTTCACATAGTTCGGTCTCTGATGGCCCAGTATTGAATATTTCTTATTCATTTTTCTCCCTCTTTTTCAACCACTTGTTAGCCTCCTTTGTACTTAGCTTATTTAAGTCGTCTGAACCTCAAGTGAATTAAAACCATCCATTCTTCCTCACATTGAACGGGAGTGCTTGCCCCCCCTTGTCTCCTTGGATCTGCCCTCCTCTTGGCAACACAAGACTTCATCTCATCCTTTCTTAACCCTTTCAACCAGAGCCTTAGCTCTAAAATTTCACACTTCTCCCAGGTTAACTCTCTTCCTGTATGGTATATCTCTACCTCTATGGCCATTTAAAAATTGCCACTATGTCATGTGCTTCAGTCAATCTTAAGAGGCTTCCTCTCTCTGTGTATTTCAGTTCTCCCTCACCCTCTTCTGCCACTTACAGGTAAATGATGCTGAATACCATTTCTCCACAAATTTCAGATCAGTGCTCATAATTCAAATCATGGGAAAGCCCCCTAATACTGGACCCCTAATACAGTCTTGATTCCAATGGATAGTATGAAAAACCCCTGGGAACTCTCCTATCCTACTTGATCAACCATCCTTCAAGGTGTCCTCATCAATCCTTACATATACTGGCCTCTTTCCCTCAGTTGGACTGACTGCCCCCACAGATTTATTAAAATACTTCTCATTGTTTAGTTTCACATTCAGTAGGTGTCATCTCAGCACAAGAGAACCATAACCCCCCCTGTTATACTCATATCACCTTATCCCTTCCTGGTGATACTTTTACAGTATTGCATCATCAATCAATCTCAGAGCCTTACCCCTGAACTCCTCTTCCCATCCTCTCATTCTAATCCTTTGTAATATTTCTTGCATATTCATCCTTGAAACCATCATCCTGGTTTCTAGGAAAGGTATTCCTTTTCAAGATGCATCTTGCATTCCAGAAGCATTTGTGACAATTAACCTCCCACTTTCTGGGCCAAAATATACTTTTTTCAAAATCTAAATTGAACAGGATTCCCCCATTGGATCCCTTTTTCTCACCCTCCATAGAATTATTACCTGTATTCAGAATCCATGGCTAAAAAAACCACCTATCTCATCAATTATATTTCCACTCATACCTCCAATCATATTACCAAGCCCATCCCACCACAACTTCTAACATTAGGGGGTATCAAAGTTAACCAAACCTGCGATTTTTTAATGGCGGGTTTCAACCCAAATCCGCCATTTCAAACCCGCCATTAAAAATCAAAAAAACCCGCTTATTTCAGATCAGATGTATCAAAGTTAACCTGAAATAAGTGGGTTTTTTCAAATAAAGTATTTAAATGCTTCCACCACCTGTCCGCATCATAAACCCCTGTCTTCACACCTCCTTCTACCTCCAACCTCATCGGAAAATTTTTTACCCCCACCCTCATCATAAAATTGATTGACCACTCTCATCACTTTATTGCTCTCATCACTTGATCACTCTCATCCACTTCATTGCTCTCAAAACTTCATCACTCTCATCACTTAACCGCTCTCATCACTTGATCACTCTCATCCACTTTATTGCTCTCAAAACTTCACCACTCTCATCACTTTATCGCTCTCATCACTTGCGTAGCCCAAACTCTTTCAAATGGCCCCTCAGCAAACCTCCCCCCAAAAGTCCAACACACCCAAGAGAACATTGCCAAGGAACTCCACAACAAACAATCCTCCCCCATCAGCTTCCAAGGGCTCAAGTCAGCTCAAGAGAGCTGATCACATCATCCTGGTAAACTGGCTGAAAATTCCCTCCAACTACGATGCCTGCTTTGGATCCAACAACAAAACACGTGTTGGCCAACCTCAATCCTCTAAGGTCAATGGTTATCTCCTGATGGCCAATGAACTCAAGAACAAAACAAAAGGTAGGCTGGATCTGTCATCCAAACAGATGAGGGAGCGGTTCAAAAACTATTGAGCCAAGTACAAAAAGGCCCACTCCATGTCTATCTCCACTGGCTTTGGTATCACCGACTTGGACAAAGCCAAAGGAATCAACTCAGTGGTTGATAAGTTGGACTCCATTTGTCCTTTTTATATTCAAATGGATGAAATCTTTGGAAAGAAGGCCAACATCACCCCCCTAGCTGCTTTCAATGCCCAACAATCCGATTCCGTTGATGCCGAGGACTTGGCTGGGGATGCTCAGCCTACCAACGCGGACCTTGATGAAACCTTGGCCTTGGAGTGGCCCCCATCTGATGACGAGGAGTATATTCAAACACAATCGGCTCCAATCACTTCTACTTTGGTATTGATTTATCATTCAATCCCAACCTTGGACCCCTCACTTCCTTCTTTTGATTGCTCTCTTCCTGGGGCAGAACAATGGGAGAACTTGCCCAATGAGGAGGATGTTATTCCTGGATCACCGTTGCCATCAACATCTGCTCAAGTAAGGAACTAAATTGTTTTCAATTCTGTCTGGTTGCTCCTGACTGATTTACATTGTAAAAAAACAGGCTCATCCATTTTTGATTGGCCAAAAACTCAAGCCAATGGGGCCTCCCACATTGCCTTCAAATACTAGTGATGACTTTCAGACTCAAACCTCCTCTGCCAAGGGTAAGCAAAAGGCCTCCAATTCCATCAATGTCAACCCCAAAAGTCATCAAAAGAGGAGAAACACTTCCAGTTTTTCGGGCTTTGAAGAAATCGTGGAGAAGCAAGATTCATGTAAGTTGATTGATTCAATATCCTTGCTTTCAAAATCATGCTCATTGCCATTCCCCTCCAAAAAACAGTGAAATCACAAATTGAATCAGATAAACTTCAGTTTGAAAAGCAAAAGTGGGATCGTCAACTGGCCATGGATGGTCAAAAGCAGCAAGCCAAGACTTTGGCTAATCAACAAAAATTGGATGCTGAGTGGAGGTTGAAACAAGCTGAGCTAGAGTTTCAAAAAGAGGAAAAGGAGAAGGATCAGCACCAAGTGCAACTGGAAAAGGAGAGGGAACAACGGGCAAACGAAAAAAAGGATAAGGTATCAGTAGCTTTGGCTTGCATTGGCAGTGGTAGATTGGTAGAAGAAATACAGCAGATTACTCAAATTCTGGGCTTGTAAATATATTTGCATGGATGAAAGAAAAACAAATTATTTTTTTACTACAACAACGTTTGAGGACATTCTTAACCCCACCAATATACAAATCTTTTTTGTGTTTATTGATATTTTTTTCTCTAGAGTAAATTTGGCTGTTTTTCATGTCCCTACAAGTGCTCTGAGTTTTTTTATTAATTTGGAGTGACATGGCCATTCTGGTATGGGTTGCTGTGTCCACAGCTGGAAAGGTACAGTGCTTGTACTTGTTAGCTGCCCAAACCATTTTGACTATACCTTTTTGCTTGAAATCAATTCCAAAGCCAAGGTCAGGAAAAACAAATTGACCTTCCAAAACTTGATATTCATGCGTATCTTCAATAAGTCGACCATTCAATTTTTTGGTTGGGACCACAAGTAAAAAGGAATAGCCAGAGATGTCACCTTTTTCAATATGAGGAGAATTGTAAAAATAATCCGAGGTGAAAGTGAGGTGTGGGGAGCAATCAAAAGGTGTAGGCTTGGAACCAAATTCCAACAAAGAGAAAGAGGGGATGTTGCTGTCCTTCATGGTATCATGGTTTGATTCAAAGGCAATTTTGGCCAAATTACAAAACATTTGTCCTAAAATTTGGGATACTTTGTTGGCCTTCAGGTTGAGGACAGCGTACTCTTGAGGAGAAGATCTAATGGATGATTTCTTCACATAACGTCTGAATAACTCCAAAGGGTTCATCGATTTTTGCCAACCAATCGCCCACATTTTTCCACCCCAAGATCTTGAGGGACCAACTGGGTTGACAAATTTTTTTGAACAGTGAAGGAATGTCGTCACAAAGTTGATATCTTTCTTATCTTGCTCAGATAGTCAATCCAAAGGCACAAATTCAATGACAGCAACCAGAGCATGGTGATCAGATTGGTCGAGAACAATAACTTTTCCATGGTGGAAGAAGTGGAAAGCCCCAATTGTCTGTTTTGCTTGCTTAAATTCTTCCTGGGTGGGTTTTTGAGGGTTGTTTTTCTTTTCAGCCATGATAGCAGGGTACAGATCCAAAGGGCATAGCTTTTGTCTAGACCAGGCAAACTTTTCCTTGATCAAGTTGTCATTCACTTCCAAAGAAATTTCCAAATCCCTCATTTGAGCCCTCCTTTTTCTACGATTCCTCTGCTTGCCACCTCTCTTTATGTTTTTCATACCATCTCCTTCCATCTTTCTCCCTCCCAGGCACTTGCTGCACCCAAGGTGAGGATCAAGGTGAAATTTGAATGGATGTATAACATTTTGAGTTTGGTAGGCAGTGAAGGAATCAATATCAAAAGAATAGAATTAGCTGGGGAGGAGTGGTAATGATGAGGAGCCGCGGCCGGCATCATACTAGGCAAACCAGACTGTCCCAGGACGTAGCTCGGTTGGCGTAAGACTTGAGAGAATGTGTTCTGGCAGAGCTAGAAAACCTAAAAAAAAAGAAACAAAAACAAAGAAAAAACAATGGGAAAGTCAGTTCCTGTACCCTACAAAAACTCTGCATTGATTGGCCCAAACAATTGGCCAATCAATCACGAATCAATTGATTGATCAATTGCCAATCAATTGCCCAATTGATTCGCAATCAATCAAGCAATTGATTGGCAATCAATTGGCAATCGATTGCCTGATTGATTGGCAATTGATTGCCCAATTGATTGGCAATCAATTGCAAATTGATCGCTCAATCGATGAGACGAGGAATTGGAGGAGGGGAGGGGCTCACCTTGATGGATTGAGAAATGGATTCAGGGGGGGACTAAAGGTTGAATGATCAAAGGATCAGCAACTGGTGAGGGGAAGGAAGAGGAAGAGGGTGGAGGGGGCAATTGATCGAGCGATCGATTTGCAATCAATCGCTTGATCAATGAGAGGAGGAATTGGAGGAGGGGAGGGGCTCACCTTGATGGATTGAGAAATGGATTCAGGGGGGGACTAAAGGTTGAACGATCAAAGGATCAGCAACTGGTGAGGGGAAGGAAGAGGAAGAGGGTGGAGGGGGCTTACCAGGATTAGGAGGAGGGGATTCAGTGAGTGAGGTGAGATGAGGTGGTGGTGGTGAGTAAGGTGGTGGTGATGAGTGAGGTGGTTTGGTGAGGAGGAGGCAGGGTTTGACCGGTGAGTGAGTGGGGTGAGGTTGAAGGGTTTGAGTGGTGAGGGGGAGGGGGGTGGCATTTGGTGAGTGGCAGGGTTTGAGGTGGAGGTGTTTTTGGATTCAAGTCCACTAAAAAAAAAAAAATAAAAAAAAACTCAGCCTATGAATCTTGGGTGAACAACCAAAACCAAAAAAATATGGTGAAGGGAATTTTTACCAATTTCAAAATCAAAAATTACTCATCAAAGCAAGCAAGGGTGAGAGGAAGAATCCGCTCTCTCATAGAAGAAGATGAGGGACCAGATGAGACAGGGATGACTTGAGGAGGATCAGGAATATCATCTTGGAATATTTCGTCCCATTCATCTTTGATGTCGGCCAAAAGGTTGTGAAGGATTACACAAGTGATAATCCAGTTGATGAGGAACCTCATATCTTTGGAACATTGGAGCTGGTTTTGCATCTCCCGTAAGCTGGCCCATCTTCCTTTCAGAATTCCTATGGCATGCTCAATCCGAACTTGTGATTGGGCAAGATGATAGTTAAAATTGGTTTTTCCTTGATCATTGGACAAAACATTCCGGTATGCTGGAACTACATATTTCCCACTAGCATAAGCCAAATCGGCCAGAAGGTATTGATCTTGGTCAAAGTAGATCTCTGGTTGTTGGGCAATCCGCATCCGATTGAAAACATATGAATCATGACAAGAACCTGGAAGGCTAGCATGGAGGGAGATGAACTTCTTGTTGTTATTGCAAACAAGTTGTAGTGCCACGGAGTATCTAAACAAAGAGATGGAACATATTTGGTCAGTGTGTGATCCAAAGTTTTATCATAGCGATTGGAAAAGAAATGAATCAATTGCCTTTTTTTACAATCAAAATAGTGGTTGCCATCTAGGTTGGGTTTTTGACTCAAAGGGATGGTGGTTCCATCAACAAAACCAATGCAACCAGGAAAGCCTTCTGTCTCCATTACTTGAGATATCTCCTTGCGTTCTTCTTTGGTTGGCCATGGAAGGACCGAGTGACGGAAAGATAGGATAGCAATCATGACTCTTTTGGTGTATAAGTCAATGCTTCCATAACTGACTGAGAATAGATTTTCCAATCGATGGATTGCTGCTCCATTTCCATTTGACCCCAATCTACAAAGAGCAACGGCAAGTTGGATGGCTGGATCGCGTTGAGGATTGCGAGAATTGTTCTGGAAGATGTGGTGGTCTTCAATCATTGCCAAAAGTTTCATGAAAGAAGGCAACAAAGTTTGGAACAGTTGCTGGAAGCTTAAGTCAGGGACGAGATGAAGCTTTTGCCTTTCATACATAGGGTTATGGAGAGTGTGTATTCTTGGAACCATGTATTGCTTTGCCAACAGAGAATTCAAAGCTAACCAAGTTGATTCCAAATCGGAGTCTGAATCAGAGTCTGAATGGGAGTCAAACAGTAGCAAAAGTTCAGTTAGCTTTTTTGCGTTTTCAACTTGCTGGGGGGATGTTTGATTGGACATGTTGAGAAAGGTGGTGAGTGATGTGGGGTGATGAGATGATGATGGGATTTGTGTGAAGATGGGTATGTGAAGGTATGTGAAAAACAATAGAGATGTGTGTGATGCAATGGAGATGGGACCGGTATGGATTTGCTGATGTGGATGGGTGTTTTTGATGTGATGGATGGTGGATGGATGATGATGCATAAATGGCGTGTTTGATGATTGAAATCCGCCATTTTCATGAAACACGCCATTTTGAAATACACCAGTTAGGGGGTATGTGTATTTCAGAAACCCGCCATTAAAAATGGCGGGTTTTGTCAAAAAAAATGGCGGGTTTCTAATGGCGGGTTTGCTAACTTTGATATGCCCTATTGAATCATATGAAACAAAAACACACATAAATGAAGGTAGCTTCCCCAAGGAGAAAAATTTTTGTGATTTTTTTCATTAATAAAATATCCAATGCTGACTTTTGGGTTTATCTTACATTTTAGGCTGATCCTGAGAGTCCCACAAACAAACTTTCACAAAGTATTCATTCTGATATCCACTAAGTAAGTTTCTTTCATTTCATACTTCTTGATAGTCTAGTCAATACAATATTTTTAAATTTTTTGATCCTTACTCTTTGATTCTTGTTGGAATTATTTTAAATTTCAAATAAAATTCACCCCTAAATGTTCCAAAAAAAAAACCAAAGAACCAAAAAGAAAACTTGGAAGAAGGTTGGGCCATCAAAAGGTTCCATGCTTTTTGTCCAAATCAATCCAAACCTGGTGAATTCAAAGTTTTTCAATATGTTGTTTCTTCTGCTTGCAATGAAGGATAAAAGAGCATCACTCCTATCATTTTCAAGGACAGAAGGTCTTGAATACCCCCAATCAACTTGCTGGTACATATACCAAAGTACTAGGAACAAATAAAGTCTCAAGAAATTCTTCTCAAAAATGAAGAAAATTACTTGAAATTGATGTCCAGCATCACATCAATCAATGCTACTCATGCTGGTGCTTTCCTATCTCAAAGCAATTGAAAAAAAAATTTTTTTTTAGCTCAAGGCAAGAATCTTTTTTCAAAAATCAATATTCAGGTGGTAACTTGATAATCCCACCAAGAGAAAAATGATTCTTCTTTGTAATCTGGATCTGATGCTGACTCTGACATTGACAATCATGAAATTCAGATGGATAAAAGCCAAGAAAAGTATTTCATCAACACCAAATATGGCCCATTCCATCCAGAATCTCCACATCCAACTTTAGGTATATTCTGTTGACTGTAGCAAATTTTCATATCATGGCTGATGCTCTTGGGAATTTTTCCGATTTTATCTAGCCAAATGTGTAATTTTGGAACACTTATTTTTGGTTTTTCACTGAAAATTAATTCTTAGGTTACTTGAAAGCCTGGATTTTCACTCAATTTGCCACCAAGCAAGTAGAAATACTTAACCTTGAAGAAAAAAACCAAAGCCAATGACAACCCTCATCTCAATTCCAATATGATGGCCTCAGTAATTACTCAATTAATGAGTACCAATAATGAGAATATCAGAAACCCATCACCAC
Organism: Puccinia polysora; assembly: GCA_025617555.3. Classification (NCBI taxonomy): domain Eukaryota; kingdom Fungi; phylum Basidiomycota; class Pucciniomycetes; order Pucciniales; family Pucciniaceae; genus Puccinia; species Puccinia polysora. The sequence goes on from CM062635.1 coordinate 16,499,796, forward strand.
TCTCATCTCAATCAGGATTTTCTGAAATTCAAAATGTTTGAATTTGAAATTGAATGAAGTAGATAGGAATAAAACACAACTCAGAAGAGATAATCCAATGCTTAGAATTAAACAAAATATTGATTCCTATAAATCGTTCAAATTCCAAAACCTATCTGATAGTTAAATCAAGCCTATAGGATTCAAAATTGGCATTATTGCCTGGCTTTGTGATAATTTCCATTGCTATGAAAATTGTTGAAAAAAATTCAACATTGATGTTATTTATCCTACTTGTGCTAGCTTTTTTAAATTATGGCAATGATGATGATATGGAGAACCATATGAGCCAAATTGAGAGTAACTTCAATAATTTACAATGAGGGAACTGTTTGATTGAAACCATCATCTTGGAAATACAATCTTTTTGAAAAACTCTAGCGGCCAGGGTTGAAACCAGTTTTGGGTATCCATCCATTCTTCAACCTCTCTCAAAAATCAACCATCAAATTTTATCTTGCACATCATACATACTCATTTCATTCAAAAATCACAGGAAAATCTAAATAGAATCTTCTCCTGATAAATCATATGGTTGATCAACACAAGATCATCCAGAATGGAAATGGAGCTGTTCACATAGGTGGGGAGTAATAAGCTTACCAGTCACCTTATAAATTGATGAACTCTTATCAGGTGAAGTTACAAGAACCTGGCTGTGGTGTAAGTGTGATTTTATGACCAAAAAACAAAACTTGATCAGGTTCAAATCAGGTCAGTAAGGAGGAATATAAATGGCCTTGATGGCAGCTTCATTACTTAGCTTTTTTATTCTCCTACCTTAAGTGAATCTTGGCATTAGCAGAAACTAGAGTTCTGATGATTTCTGGATAGAGATTCATCATGGGGAGCTTTGAAACACAAGAACCAACCAAACTGAGCAATTCCAAAATGAACACCAAAGAATCTAAAATGAGAAACTCACCAGATGCCACTTTTAGAAGATCCTCAAATTCATTGGAAGCTACACTATCTTCCAAGACCTTGACAGCAATCAATCTATAAACTGATATGGAAGATGGAAAGCTGTATTTGATGGGATTGTTTTCACATTGATGACTGTGAGCAGGTTTGCCCCTTGGAGATCAAGCCTATGTGTGGAGCCGGTCCCTGCTGTATGTAGCCTTGTTCTGGTGCATAGAAATATTGTCCCACTGTGATCATACAACCTTTGATGGAGTTCATCTAGAGATGAACCAGGTTTGATATGGACTAAAGAGTATGTGAATGCTTTTTCTTCATGAGTAAGTTTTTCAAGTTGTCCGTGTTGCTTGAGTAATAACCCAATAATTCAGATGGTATAGTTCGATCCAACGATTGAATGATTGGTGTGAAATGGTTTGACCCAAAGCAGATTGAATCGAATCAAAAGGATCATCTTGAAGAGCGATTTGGACGGCCAATAAGCATGTTGATGCCTGGGTTATAATGTTGGAATACCATTATGGCTTCGGTCATCAATTTTATCTCTCCCCCTACACAAAAAGCATTGGTTAACAATCTGAAAGCTCTATGATGAACCATAATAAGATGGATTGGCTTAATAATGCTGGCATACTGGGAGCAAAGGAAATGGGGAAGAAGTCAATCGATGATGGGCTGTGGTATGCTAATCTTGATCCGATCGGAGGTTGAAAAAAAAAAAAAAAAAAAAAAAAAAAATACATGTTTAGGGCGTAGGAGGTGTGACGACCGACCGTACTGCGGTGCGTCCGGAAACAGTGGGGACTGGGCGGTTGGGAGAAGTGTGGGGTGGGTGGATTGCTGACCCAAATCGATGGAGGGATGGGTTGGTTGCTTGGGGTGGGTTGCTTGGGGTGGAGAAGTCGATCGAACCTCGAAATCGCTCATTGAGCCTGTGCCCAGACTCGTCCTAGTTGACCCCACCACGCATGGTAAGACTCTCACTCACCTTGGATCTCATTCATGCTCCCTGTGTCCAGTATCATGAATTGCTCATGCTCAACGACTCTCAAGCTGATCTCGAGTTCTAATATACCCCCTACGATGACCAGGTGACGAGCGGTAGTGGTCTAATTTGAGGCCTTCCTTTCAACTTCAACTCACGCCATCCTCCCGAGCCAGCCGACCGATTCGTATTCGTGTTCGGATGACCGGCTATCATCTCCTCATCACCATCCTTGACAAGTCTAGCCCCAACGCTTCCAGACAGATCCTACGCGGTTCTGCCTCGACCCGTTCAGCTGGCCGCACCCCTCACCCAACCTCAACTGGCTTGCCCGGTCAGCTGGACTTCCGCATCGCCAGCACACCCTCCTACTCTCCCAGTCAACCTGCCGGCTTTTGGTCCGATCTCAGCCAAGCACCCACCACTCGGCTTGGCGAGAGGTGGGACAACCTACAAGAACTTTCGCCCATCAGCCCGACCGCTCTTTGGTATGAACCCGATAGCATCCTTGCCCCCTCGGCCTCTGCACCTCCCTCCTTCACACCCGCTCCCACCCTCGATTATCGCTTTGGTCCCATCAGCCTAGATTGGATCGATCATCCCGCCAGTCATCCCGCCTTCTCTCCTATCACCCACACATCCAACGACCCCCGTTCAAGCTCCCCTGACAAGCCTCCCAGGATGACTAAATCCAAGAAAAATCGCACATCCAGTGCTGCTCAAACTCTCACTCAGCCTTCGACTAGCTCTTTACCCCTCCCCGATCCGAAATCACCCCCCGTTAAACTTGACCTACCGACCGCTAGATTTGTTGCCGAATCATCGGGAAAGGCTAACTATCAACTCGGCTCGACCGATTTCGGTTATGGCACGATTCAGCTCTATCGTGATCTCGAAGAGACTGAGGATCCCAAGAGTCAAGCATCTCATCAAAAACAACCTCAAAACTCAACCGAACCATGTCCAAATCGACCACCAGAAGAAATGAAGAAGTTCAACGATCGAGACGGGACGGTGGTGGCCGTGTTGGCCATCCCTTCGTACATGACTTCGCAAGGTGCTTTTTTTTTTTTTTTTTTTTTTTTTTGATTGGTCTTAAATAGATAGATATGATATAAATCGATCTCAACTCAAACTTTGTGTGGACGCCGTTCTTAGATTTCCTCGCCTTTATCTCGCCAGTCGTCGAGTCAATAGAGAGTGTACGAATGTTAAGGTTTGAGCCCTCCGTTGACCTTCAGAAATCGTTTGATTCAATCCTCTGAGAATTCCTATCATTCTGGGAATATATGAATCATTCAGAGATTCACTTCCTAATCGATGTATCGGTCTGATCAAATTTCGAGGTTGCCAAGCTGCAAGACTCTTTGCCAAAGAGTTCAACGGGAGATCATTCTCGCATTTACAAGTAAGAATCAGCATTCGCACGACCAAGATGCTGCCATCATCGAGCTCTTTGCCCCTCCTCGATTTCTAACGTTCGTAACGAATTCACCCTTAGGATCGAGAGATTTGCCACACCGCCTTCATACGATCGGTCCAGTTCAAGTCTTCCTTAATTCCCCCCTTCACATTCCCAGCTTTGCTACCACCCGACCTCTTAACTCAATCTGCCCACGAATTGCCAACCTGTCCAGTCTGTCTGGAGCGCATGGATGTTTCGGTGTATGTTGCCAATGCCGATTAGCCGATCTTATTGTCATTTGCGATTTCATTAACCGACTCTCTTACATCACAGGACAGGATTGATGACAAAAACCTGTTCACACACTTTCCATTGCCATTGTCTGTCGAATTGGGGCGATTCTCGTTGTCCTATCTGCCGATACTCCGAATCAAAGTTGTCACGATCCTCAGACCCTGATCAGTCGGAGTGTGCGGCTTGCGGAAGTCAGGCAAATCTTTGGATTTGTTTGATCTGTGGACACGTCGGATGTGGTAGATATCAAGGCGGGCACGCCTATCGGCATTTCGAAGAAAGCGCTCATCTCTATGCGCTTGAGCTTGGCTCTCAGCGTGTATGGGATTACGTTGGTGATAAGTCAGTAACCTCATCAAATCGTGTGGAATCAGTCGAGTTCGTTCCTGATCACTCAACATGATCGCCATGACTTATCGGTGCACTCACCCCCCCGCGCTTGTAGCTACGTTCATCGTCTGATCCAAACTAAGAGCGATCAGATCGTCGAGCTGCCTGCACTCTCTTCTGCGGTTTTTGATAGTGGAGGAGGGCCTGGAAGAACAGAAGCGGCCCATCAATCAAAAATAGAAGCCATTTCTGAAGAGTTCGGGCACCTGGTAGCTTCTCAACTAGATTCTCAACGTGCGTTTTACGAAGAAGAGATTCGCATTCTCCGTGGTCGGCTCGAATCGACTCGACAGGAAACTGAAGAACAGAAGGCACTTGTCAAGAAGCTCCAAAACCAACTGAAAGCTATAGAGGAATCGAGCCAAAGTGTCGAAAAAAGCGCCAAGAAGGAAAAAAGTACACAGGCCAAGAAAACTGAAAGATCTTTACAATTGAGTCAAAGATTGGAGAGTGAATTGAATGAAGAACGAGCCATGTCGGCAGGCATGCGAATGCAAATCAAGAAGCTTGAAGAAGAAAGAAATACGGAGAGAAAGAAGACGAGTGACTTGAGTGAACAGATTATTGATATCAAAGAGCAACTTCGAGATAGTAAGTCTGTGACCTTTTGAGCGACCTGCGTTTCCCTGAGAGATTGCACCATTTTTGAGTTTTTCATGAGGTTGACTCGCGGGCCTTTTGCACTCTTTGATATCCATCAAGTGATGTTTTTCATCGACATGCAATCCAAGATCCAAGGAAATACTGGGGGTGCCTCAGAGCTGCAAGGTGGCTCGATTGTTGTTCAAAACCCATCACCTTCTGGTAAGCCACCGTCAACCGGAAAGAAGGAATAGCAATGTTTTTTTTGTGTTCTTCCTTACCCTGTGACCCTCAGCAATGATGTCTCCTCGTTTACTATGCATTGGGTTTCCCTGCCTCACACCGGATCTGCTCCTGTTTCTACTGAGCGGGGAATACTGCAGTTTTTTTTTTTTTTTTTTTTTTGTTGTGATTTTATCATGATGAGCTTAGAGCATCTACATATGTATGACCTTAATTTCCAACGGGGGTAACCCTTTGTTAGCTAAAAGGGAAAAAAAAGAAACAGCAAGTACTGCATACCATTGTAATCATCAAAGCTGGTTGCTGCACAGTTGACAAGCCTTGAGCCTCAACCATTGACCCAAGGTCAGGGCTTGTTAGCTACCTTCCACAAGTATCTAATGGGAGGAAGCAAGAAGCAAAGGGCAGGGTGGTAGAGATAAATCAGATTGGGGGATGGCAGGATGATGCTATGGAGGGCAGCTATGTACTGCCAAGGGTTGTTGAGCTTTGCAAAGGTTTCTTACATTTGTTTGGTCAATTTTGAGCCTGACTTTGGAGCTTGCTGACTACCCACCAACTAATCCTTTTTTTTTTTTTTTTTTTTTTTTTATGGTAGAATTTGGCACAATTGGGCCTGTGAGTTGCTCAACTTAGCCACCAGGGAGGTTCACTAAGACAATGGTAGAGACCCTGTGACCAATCAGGCCTGATGTGCCAGGCAGCTCCCTGATTGAGGCAGGACAGAAGGCCTCTGTTGATCCAAGTGCACACCAACATCCTCAGTCATGCTTTTCATGCACCAAAGCACCAATGACTCTTTGGAAAGTTCCCCCCAAAGGTCCTAGTCACCTCTGTCTGTCTTCCAACATCTACCTTGGCTATCTCCACCACCCATGCCAACCTCTGCATCTTGCCCCACTAACGTTTGAGGCAAGTCTCTGGACTTATCTCACCTGGATCATCTTTCAAGTAAACCCACACTTCACTCAGGTTACTCTTGCACAGATATCATGGCTCCTTCAAATCACCATCTAGTGTATCCATCCTGTATGTCACACTAGTTTGTAAACTGATCCCTCAGGCATTCTATTCAATCACACATATACCATCTAGCCACTCCCCTTTGGTATTGGTTGACCTGTAACATGATTTTTGAGTCACATGTAGAGAGAACCCTCCTGATTGTCTACATGTAGCAGCCATTCCCATGGCCATCTGATTTCTTATCTTCCTGGGCAATGCATACTTGACTATCAATGAGTCCTGCTTCTGGATTCTTTTTCATCCCTTAGAAATCAATCAAAATCTATTCTGAGCTTTTGGGAAGTCTGCTGAAACCCAAGCTGCTTGTCAAGAGTCCACACTTCTATCCCTCCCGTTTTGCATGGGTTTGTTTTGGCCCAGTCCCAGCCTGACCAACTGAGCATTCCCTTGCAGCCTTAACTCAATTGCTCAAGATTCCTCAGAGAACTTCCTTGCTTCCTTGAGCTTATCCACTCACTGCTTTCTTCTTCAGCATGAATCCAAAGTTTAGTTCACCTTTCTCTGGTTACAGTATTATTCATTCCTCCATAGTCATAGTTCTCCTCCCATACTCAGATTCAATTACACTCTGAAAATGGCTATCTCTTGTATCCCATCCCCAACAATAGAAACTGGAAGCACCCAAGAAACCCATGTAAAAATTATTCTTGCTGCAGGTGAAACAAAAAACCCCTTGAGTTGATCCCCCAGCTCCATCTACCTCTCATACCAACCTTATTTCACTCAACATTAAAGTCTGTGGCCAAGCAAAACCCACTTCTTTCTCTTTCACTACCTCTGTTTTTCAGCATAGCTCTAATGGCTCCTCTGAAATGGCTGATTTTAAACTTTCAGAACAAATTACTACTAAAGGAAGCTTGGGAGACCCAAAAGATGTTGAGGCCTGTGTTCTCTCAAGGCTTACTGACACAGTCACCAAAAATCATAATTATGTTCCTGGGTTCAAGATACCTGGCATGAAACAACCCAATAAATTCAACATAAAAAAAATCCCTGTAAATTTAGGCCTTTTATCTAATCTTGTAAACCTTCCTTGTAAAAAAATCCATCTTTAATTTGAAGAAATCTTAACAAGGTTCTGTATGCTGTGCATACTTTGCAAGAAAATGAAGCATCTGGTTTGAACCAGACTTTAATCAGATCAAATTTACATAACCTTAAAACCTTATCAACAATTGGGTTTGCTTCAAAGAAAAGCTATTCACCTGCTTTAGAAAATCCAACAAAGAATGAAATTCAGAACGCAAGTCAGAGCTCTTAAATATGAAGGACACTGTTCATTCCTTGGATTAAATATCCTGATTTTCATAAAGCAACTCAATAAATTTAATGGAAAGAATCTGTGTAATTTTAGGCCTTTCAATTAAGCTTTTAAACTTCTGTCCTGTAGCAATTCATCTTACCTTGAAAGAACTCAAGACTAGGTTCTTTATGCAGACATTTATTCACCTTGTGGGTTGAGCCAGAATTTGGTTTGAACCATATTGTCACCAGATCAAATTGAAGAATACCAATGAGCTCACCAAGATTTGTATTTTAATTGAAGAAAATTTTTTTCTCCCAGTTAGGCAAACCCCACAATAAAAGCACCTCAGAAGCCAATTCAGACCACCTGAAGATGAAGGACAATGGTTTTTCCTTGGATGAAATCTCCCAATTTTTTTCTCTCCAATCTTTAATTGACTTGAGTAAGGCTCCCTCAATGTATATGTTTACCAAAGGGTTAGTTCTGAAAATTTCTGATTCACTCTATCTTAACAGGGAAAAAAAAAAAAATCAAAACCCTTGGAAAATTTTTTGATCAAAACACAGATCTCAACCAGGCCCAGAAATCATTTTAACATTGATCAGAACTAAGCAAGAAGAAGACAACTTCAGTGCAAGCTAAATACAGATTTTCTAGTGTTGTGGTCATTTATAGACACAATTAAGAAGTTCACTGCAGGCTATTTATGGGGTAGAAGCTCCCCTGACTAGACAGGCAGAGATTGGGAAAACAATCATTGGGAGGGGGGACTGCAGAAGTGAAAGTGTGGAATGTGGTTTGCCAAATTTAGGAAGAGAACTGGTTGGAGAACAGAAGATTTCACAGCTTACCAAATCTGGATACAGGATGGAAGTTGAAAGGGAGGCACACAAAACGGGAGTGCTTTACCAGATTCAGATGGAAAAATAAAGCTTGCCTTCAAAGTCAAGCAAGTAAAAAAGAAAAGAATGGGACCAGATTGGGTAGGTTGCTGCTGGGAAATCAGGTGGATGAAGTCAAGGGGCTGGGGAACAAAGCATTGTTTCATGGTCCTCAACAGGATTTTGGTGCCAAAAAGGTTTCAAGGATTGAAGAGAAAAAGGTGATGCTAGGTCAGGGGTCTACCTTGGTTTGGGAGGTTAGTTGGAGTGATTTTCAATTCTGGGAAGAAGAAAGTAACATATATGACCAGAGGATTCATAAAGGGTTGGAAAATTTTCAGGGTGCATCTTCAGGCTGTGGAAAACCACCAGAGAGTGAACCAAGGAGGGGGGGGGACAAAAGAGGGGACCAGTTTGGTGTGTTTCTGTACTTTTATTTAATATAAAAAAGGTGCAGGAGCCCATCATATGATGAAGAGTCAAGAGAAGGCTTCACATTTCAGATTAAGCTATACAGCACTTTACCCTGAATATGTGGAGGAAAATCCTCCTTCCTTTAATTTCCTATTATTTTTTCTTTTCATACTGAAACAGTACTGCAAGACCTACATGTCAAAATGTACCCAAACTTTCCAGAGAAGAACCAGCCGGAAATATCTTGTCCTGGAATTCCACACCATATATTTGAAAGCCTCATTGGGAAAATTTTCCTTCTTCAAACCCTGCACTTATCTGGGGCTCTTTGCTTTATCTTCCTGCATCCCTTTATTCATAGTCTCACTTACACTGCTTCCCCCCACCATAGGTGAAATTTTTCCTACTTTCATGATAAACACCATGTATCAACTACCAGAAGAAAGGTTGGAATTGGTTTCTGGTGGTAGACTAACTGAAGTGCCACCAAGGGAAAGTATCACCTACACAGTGCCACTCAAAAACCCCAGGAGTTTGAACCAGGACCAATATGTGGGATAAACGATCTTCACTAAGGACCATCCGGCAGTCCAATTCCAAACCAAAAAAGTTTACAGATCTTTGGAACAGTTTTAGAATGCCTTGGAAAGCAAGGGCACAACAGAGGAAGAGAATGTGATCAAGAATTAGTTTATTTTTTACTGGAGGAAGAGGATTTGGAAGATGTGGAGGATATGGAGGGGTATTGGAGGCAGAAATGGGAAATATTATTGGAGAAAATGGTGGAAAATTGGGGACACTAAGAACATAGATTCTGGGAAAGCAATTTGGAGAATTGGCTGCCAATGCGCTTGCAGAGGGAGGGGTGTATTTTAGGAAGGGCTTCATTGCCTACTGTTCTGCATTTAATAGGGTTAATGTTCTTCATTTGATAGGATTACTGTTCTGAATTTGATAGTTTTACTGTTCTGGATTTGATAGGGTATTGAAATACCTATTCCACAATAGGATTGTTTTGGAAAACACAGGATTGGGTAAAATTTATCTTTCTGTCTGGGGTAACATGGGTACCTGGGGGAAAAAAATCAACTGGTGCTTATATGAACCAAACTTCTTCCAGAGGTCTTGGGAGGGGGGAATTCCTCTTCTGCAAGAAATTCAGATGCTCTGGACCATGGTAAACAGGAAATTGGAGATAAGAGAGTTAAGGCAGGAAGGACCAGACCCAAGGACTTGGATCAAAGAGCCACAGGACAGTACTACCAAGAAACCCCAGTATCAACAGCTGACCCACAAGAGGTTTGGGATATGATGGATAAGCTAAAAGTTTTCTTTTTTCAGGCCACATCTGCAGGCATAGAACGCATGGGAATAAAAACAGTTACAGATCATGCCCCTGCAATTTCAATAATTCCAATGATGCCAATGATGGGTCTTCCCTTACCAATGGACCCCATGTGAATTTTCTGGTGTCATTAATGTTGAGCCAAGGGAAATCTGAAACAGGATTTCTTAAATCTCACCCAGGACTTTGAAAGGTGGATTTTTAGGTTGAATCAAGGATCTCAGACCTTTTTTATGAACAAGATCAGTTCAAGCTCCAAAAAAGCCCAGGTAATGCTTCAACCAAGCTCCACTGTAAATTAAATTTAAATTTTTAAAAGTGATTGTGCACAAAATAAATGTTTGAAGAATGAAGTTAGTTTCAAATATACATTGGAGAGAGCTTCAACTAGATATTCCTTGATGGCACTTTCCAGAAATTTTCATTGGTTTTTTTGTGGTGTTAGGAATTGATTCTATCATGGTAACTGGTCAGGCCTGTTTGTGGGAGATAGGTGATAAATTGCCTGGGGACCAGGTAAAATCAATGGTGGATAAACCCTTCCAAAAGTAAGCAAGGTTGTCCCTGGGAGTAGCCTTCTTACAGACCAGTAAGAAGGCTACTTGTGGCTGTGGAGTTAAGAATGGTGCAGCAAGATGAGAGGCAGTTATTATTGGAGGAAGGTGTGGAGTTGGATTTGCAACAAAAACAGGCCAAGGCAGGGGTAACAAATATTCCAAGGGAAATTGGATAAAGACAGGCAGAAGGGGAAATTGCAAGAAAAATCTCCAGAGCAGAAACCCAGTTGAGTCTATCCATGAGGGAATCAGTGGAAATCTCTCTGGTTATGGCCAAAGAGATGATTGTGGTACTTTTCTGGTACACTGGGAGCCAGGATGACATTCAAAAGGCTGTACAGGTTTCAAAGGCAAGAACAGAGGTTGAAATGGGAGAATTGGCAAATTCAGTAATGTGTCTGCTAGGCTATGTTCAGTTAGCAGTTGGGAAAAAGAATTTTTGGGAAATGGTGGGAATGAGATTAATGGTAAAAGTTAGGGAAATCTTAAATTTGTGACCCTGTGGTTGCAAACAGGTTCAAAAGGCATTTTGCAACCCATCTGAGTTACAAATGGCCATTTTCAACCCATCTGAGTGGCAAATGGCCATTTGAAACCCATCTGAGTGGCAAATGGTTGTTGGCAACCTTTTCAAGAGGGGAAAAATGGAGGCACATTCTAGCATGTGCCACCCTGTAAAAATTTTTCAACTTGGTGAAAACTGGGTTGTAACTCTGTCCTAATTCAGGCCATCTATCCAAATAACTCCCAAATAAACACACAACAACTTTTGTTGAAATAATGTATAACCAATTTTAAATCAAATTTTTATTCATTCTTGAAAGGAGGTTCAATTTGAACTCAATTTTTATTTAAAATTGCTGATATATTTGTGTGATTTATGGTCAAAAAATCAGTTTGATATAGGTTTTACCAATATTTTTAAATCTTTTAATTCTTGGAAATTCATTTTAAAATTTCAATTAATTTCCCAAAAACATTCAAAGTTAAATAAATAAATCAATTTTTGGGACAATTTGACTGCTGTTTATCTGGAAGTTGAAATTTGGAAAACAAAAACATTCAATCTGGTTCCTCCTTAATTTCAAAAAAAAAAAAAGAAAGTTCTATCCTGTTTTTAAACATTTTCTTTGGACTAACATACTCACAAGGATGAACCGGTATATTCATCAAAACTTTGATAAAAACTCCAGAATTTCAGGAGTATTTACTGAATGCTTGAAGCTTTGAAAAAGTTTCCCATAAGCTTATTATTTCAAACAAAAAATTATATTGAGAGTGTAATTAGCTGTTTTATTCATACTAAAAGACTATTCCTCAACCTTGATGAATTATTCAGGGCCTTTTTACCCATGTTTTTGGTTGATGGTGAATAGAACCATCACTCTTGTTTCTTATTTTCCATCATGTTCAGGACTTTAAAGATTGAATTTTTGAACAAAAAATGAAAGAATTTCATTATTTAGCTAAAAAATAATCACATTTTTGTAGCTAAACTTCTTAAAGAAGCAGAATTGTTTTGAATTAAAAAAAAAATTATTGGTTAATTTTGTTGGCTTATTCTGAAACACTGAACCAGTAGCTTCATGAACCCCAAAAAAGGAGTGGAGTAAAATAATCAGGGAGTCAGTAAGATAAACCCAATCTATAATGTCTTTCCAATTATTTTTCCACTTGTGGATATTACAGTTTGTTGATAAAATTGTAGAAAATCAATTTATTATGATTTTGAAAGCTTTTATTATATACCTCCCCTCCTGAATTTCCCGCAGCTTTCTTCATTTGATAGATTTTCATGATGGGCTGTAATCTGAGGTTGGTGTTTTTCATTGACTCCACAGCATCTGCTTTATAAAAAATAAATTTTAAAATATCTCTCACAGGGTGTTTTTAGACTACAGTATCTATAAATTTATCAAATAGCATTTTTAAACATTCAACTATTCAAACGTTCTGGAAGCTACCCTTCAAAAAACCTTTGTCAATTTCTTTCCAAATGATGAATTTTCTAGAAGTTTTTATGAAGGAAATTTGGTTGTTTTAGTATGCACCCATCAATGTTCTTGTAATTATTCTCAACGTTTTTACAGTTATATAAAATTCAGACAAGACAATTGCAGTTTTTCTCTTGAAAAAGGTAGAACAAAGATTCAAGGTATTTAAAATTGTGGAAATTGAGTTTCAGCCCCTTCAAGATATAATTACAACCCAGGTTTGATGGATTCATGCACGTTGAAAATATGGGATTTTTTTTTCAATTGTCTATTTAAAGGATTCCCAACATGAATTAATTCCACAAAACCTTCAAATTTGAGACAGAAATTCCACCCAGACCTTTGCTCAAAAGTCTGGGGGACACTCTATGCATTGAGGATTGAAAAAAAATGGCATTCATAAACACAGTGTCCTCGTGAATGACTCCAAAACCTTCTTCCAAGTTGGATTTAATTTTATTTTCTGAAAATAAATTGTACTCCAGTTCAATCAAAATAATTTGGAAAGACTGTGGCAGTCATAAAACCCAAAAATATCCTAAGAAGTTTCATATTGAACAATCCCCCATATGAAAATGTTTGGGGATATGGTATTCCAAATGAATTCAACTTTTTTTAAGAGCTTAACCATTCTTTGGTGTTTGATTTTTTCACATTAAAATTTATTGTTGATCTGGTTTGGCCAATTTATTAAAAAAAAATGAATTTTTAAAGATCTCCCCCATTTTCAATCATCATTAATAATAAATAAGATTTTTCCTGTCCAACAAAAAATCCAAATTAATTAAATTTTTGGTTTTGGGATGAAATCTTGTCCAACAGTCTTTTTGGTTGGTTTGGTTCAATCTTGCGCCCTGCTATGAATATTTTATTTTTTTACAAAGCCTTGGCACACACAAAACTAAAATTAAAGAGCTCAATGGATGATTTGATACATTTTTTTAGAGAAAAAAAAATCTGGCAGACAAAAAAAAACAGAGAAAGGGTCAAATAGGCCCAGGATAAAACCCAAAGTGGATTGAGGTTGTACAAGCATTAAATAAGCATTCCACTGGTTGAGAGCCAGTTTGATTTTTATTTAATTTTTCTGTTGAATTTTTCCTGTCAAAAATATTTAAGCTTGGTGAAATTATTAATAAGTGAGCAAGTGAAAATCAATTTCTGAATTTTTCAGCTGGAAGAGATTTTTGATAAATGATAGGTTCTGTGAAGTATTTAGAATCAAAAATTTTTCAAGTCATCTTACTGCCTCAATTAAAGGATTCCATTGATGCCCCCATCTGGTCTTGTCAATGCTAAAATTGAGCACTTGGAAAGTAAATCCAAAGAATATCATGAATTCAAAAACCAGTTAAATTCTTTTGGCATGAAAGAAGAAATTGAAGGCCTGGTTATGGGCATAATCAAACTTTCAAGTTGTCATAATTATGCTTGGTTCTTTATCATCTGCCTTGTAAATAGTTTTGATTTAATTGCTATGAAATTTGAAGCTAATTTCCTCTGTTAAACCTGTGATGCATGTGCATTGTATCAGAGTTAGAACTGAATTTGCTGTTTGTTGGAAAACAGTTACATGTTTTGTATTTTGGAGATATGGTTTTCTTAACCTCCAGATACACCAGAGTTATTTCTTTCAGTAAAACCAACATTACTGGAAGGAATATACTAGCATGTGCCTCCATCTTTTCCCTTGTGCTCTTCATATTTAATTTTTTTATCTTTAATTTTTTTATTTTTATTTTAATAAAAAAACAAAAAATGAAAAAAATAAATAAAAAATAAATATAAAAGTAGTCAATTAAATTAAAAAAATAAATATAAAAAAAATCTAGATAAATAAAATGAAAGAAATAAATAAATAATCACTTAATTAAATCAAAAATAAAAATATAAATAAATGAAATAGATGAATAAAAAATTAATTAATTAATTAAATTGAAAATATAAATATAAATAAATAAATGGAATTATTTTTCTCACGCATCAAACCCTTTATTTTGCACATTTTGATGTGGTTGCACGGTTGCGCCCCTTTGATATTTAATGCAAAAATATTTTATTTTGGGCAAGTTTCAAGAATTCATTTTTTTTTGAATTCTAAATCCACAGCCCCGCATCAGGGGCCCTGAATTCCCTAAAAAAAATCTTTGGTAATTTTGGAGGAATTAGAACCCCTTCAAAAATGCAATCAAAAAATGAAAGCATTCCGTAAAAACAAATTTTTGCATGGGTTTTTGGATCCTTATTTTTCCTATTTTAATTTTTTTTTTTGGTTATTTCAGCTTCCAGGAACTTCAAATAAAATTCAAACAGCTTTGAATTTTTTTCATATTTTTTGGATGTATCCTGTTACCTTAAAAAATTCCTTCAAAAAACACAAAAATTCAAAAAAAAATCAAATTTCTCTTTAAACATTTGAATCCTTTCATTTTCCTTTTTATTTCATTTTGGGGGTGATTCAAGCTATCAAAAATTGAAACCAACAGTTAAAGAGAATTTAAATATTTCATTCCACTTTTTTGGATGTATTATTTTACCTTAAACATTTACATTAAAAAAGCAAAAAGTTCAAAAAATTCAATTTTCTCATTGGACTTTTGGACCCTTTTTTTTGCTTTTTTGATTAATTTTTTTGGGTTTTTCAAGCTTTTATTAATTTATAAAAAGTATTCAAGAGCTTTGTAAAAGTTTTTTCAGAATTTTTGGATGTCATTTTTTACCTTTCAAAACTCCATGAAAAAACAAATTTCTTTTTGAAAAAGTCTGTTTCCTCGCTGGATTTTTGAATCCTTTTGTTGGCCTTTATAATTTATTTTTTTTTTGGGTGACTCAACCTTTCAGAATTTTAAAAAAATAAAAAAAAAATGCATTAATACTTTTTAAAGATCATCTGCATGTATGCATACACCTTACAAATTTGATTCAAGAAATTAAAAATAATGAACAAATATGGATACAAATCTTAAAATTTATCCAACTATGATTGGTTTTATGTTTCTACTTGATTTTCCTGGAGGGAAAAAAAACTCATTACCAAGATCTAAATTTTTCTGAACAATGGTTTTCCAAGATTTGGAATCCTTTGTCACAAAGCATTTCCAAGGTGGATCTAATCTGGAAGCTGGCCAATGATCAGACTTGAACTTCAATGAGACTATATATTTGAAATCTTCTAAAAGAATGAAGCAAATAGGAGAAGATAATTTGACCATCCACATTTTTCATTTTTTACTAAAAAAAAGGAATTCTGGAGTTCCAGTATGAGTGCTTCTACAGGAGTTTTTACATCAAGCAATTTTTTTGTATTTAGGATCTTTTTTTTTAAATTGTAGGGAGATTTTTATAGATAGGTGATGATGAGTTTTGTATGAGATGGGTGAGAATTTTTAAAGGGGGAACTCCAATTTTGGATAAATTTTCAACTGCCTCCTTTTGCTTCCCTTGGATTCTTCTGCAGATGGGATGAGTGGAAGGATCATTGGAAGGTGGATGGTTGTGCTCTGGAAATATAACCATCACCACCCACACACCCAATCCTTTTGAAAAATTCCCTGAAAACCTGAAAGGAAAATTGATCTTTCTTGATTATTTTAATTTGGTGGTATCTTTGCTGGGTTTGTATTCTACAGATTTATCACATTGATAAGTATAGGACTGATTCTTGCAATTTTATACTCTGGTAGATATGGCATGTTCATTCAACTTTGCCCATGATTGGATAGATTCAACCAGCTCCTCCTTTTGATTATATGATAGCTCAGGAGGAGGGGCAAGATGGGTGGAATAAAAAGTTTGATTAGATGAAGAAGAAGCACAAGGAGTTTAATGGCTAGTTTTATTAGATGAAACAATGGAGGATGGGCCTGGTGAAACAGTTGAAACAGTTCTAAAAATTGGTTGGATGTTTTCTTGAGCCATTGGAAAAAGCAATTTTCTTGGTAAAAAATTAATTGAAGATAAGAGTTGTTAGTTGAGAAAGATATTGAGCAGAAATTTAGTGAAGAAGGTATTCAGAGACTTGATATCAGAGGGAAAACAGATTTTTGGAAGTATCTGGAGTGCAGAGGTGTTTTGATGAGTAACTTGTGGTGTGGTGTGGTATGGGTGTGGTGAGGTGAGGTGTGGTGAGGTGGGGTAGTGGTGGGAGGTGATGGGAGTGTGGAACAGGTCAAGGGGGTGGCTTATAAGATAATTGGAGCACTCCAAGATGGGTGGTGGTCCCAGGAAAAAAAATTCCTGTCATATTGAATATATGCATGTGAAGGGCTCAAAAAACATTAATATGACACTTGTTTGGTTTGTTTTTTGAGACACAAATAGTGCCTCAAAAATGAACAAAAACAAATTTCTGAAAAGTTTCACATAATAATTTTAAAACTGCAGCTTCAAATTTATAAAGGAAAACAAAAGGATTCAAAAATCCAGTGAGAAAATTGAATTTTTCAAAATTTTTGGCTGTTTTATGGAATTTTTCAAGTTAAAAAATGACATCCAAAAATTCTGTAAAAAATTTTAAAAATATCTTCAATAGTTCTTTTAAAATTCTTAAAGCTGGAAACACCCAAAAAAAATTAGTCAAAATGGGAAACATGAGGATCCAAAAGTCCAATGAGAAAATTAAATTTTTTGAACTTTTTGATTTAAATGTTTCAGGTAAAATAATACATCCAAAAAATCTGAATAAATATTTAGATTCTCTTGAACTGTTGGTTTAAATTTTTGATGGCTTGAATAAACCAAAAAAAATGAAATAAAAAGGAAAATAAAAGAATTCAAATGTCCAAAGAGGAATTTATTATTTATTTTTTTTTTATTTTGGTGTTTTTTATTTTTTGTGTTTTTTGAAGGAATTTTTTAATGTGAAAGAATACATAAAAAATATGAAAAAACTATTCCAAAGATATTTAATTTTTTTTTTGAAATTTCTGGCAGCTGAAATAAAAAAAAACACAATTAAAATAGCCAAAATAAGGATACAAACACCCATTCAACAACTTGTTTTCACAGAATTTTTTCATTTTTTGATTTCATTTTTGAAGGGGTTCTAATGCCTCCAAAATTACCAAAAATTTTGGTTAGGGGTTTAAGAAAACAGAAATAAATAGAATCTAGAATTTTTTTTTTGCCATTCACAACCCAAAATGGGTTGCATGGTGCAGTTTGCAACACAAAATGGGTCCTGAACTGCCATTCACAACCCACCTAAGTTGCAAATGGCCATTTTCCACCAATTTTGGGTTGTGAAGGGGTTGTGGGGGGTTGCAAATTTAACATTTCCCTAAATGTTATTCCACCAAATTTAGCAATTGATGGGAGGCTTAAATGGCGTAAAACCAAAATTGGCTTGAAGTACCTCAGAGGCTGCATTTTCAAAGTGTAAGTAGTAGTAGAACAGCAAAATTGTGAAGTGGCTAGGCTATATCAGCCACTTTCTCATTTGCTCACAAAAGGGGAAAATTTAATACTGGGAAAAACTTTAATTTTTGCCTCTCAATTGCTCAAATAAAATGATGCCTTATGCAAGGAAATTTTAAAAGTTGCAATTAAAAAATGAGAAGAAAACAAGATGAAAAGCTTTCAAGCAAAAGCACAGGAGTGTGTTTGAAGAGGAGGGAAGGAGAAACTGTATTTTTAGCGTTGAGCCAACTGTGTGGATGGAGCTCCAAATTTGCACATGAAGGTGAATAGGGAGGAGAAAGGAAGTTTATTGGTGGGGAGTTCAAGGAAAAAAGAGGTGGGCCTGGCAATTAGGAGAATGTTCTGAATTTTTTGTGCAGGGAACCTGGTAAAATTGAGTCCTTCCAAATATGCATAAGTGGAGTGGAATAGTACAAGTCCCAACTGAGCAACCTCATTGGCACTTCCTCAAATCTGTAAAAAAATTTGTCCAGTGGGCAGAAAAAAATTGTGGCACTGATTTTGAAAGCACCCACACTTGCCCACTTGATATCAACCCAGGATAATTGTGCAACTTTGGTTGCTGAATATCTTTGAAAATTTACCTTGTGACCACAATGATTGATTTGCCACCATCACAACTTCAATTCTTTTGACTTCTATCCCACCATCCCTGATTTATTGAATTCAAAGTTGGAGAAAACAAACTTTCCAGGCAAAGTGAAGGCAAGGATTGTTGGTATGTACAAAGGGGGAACATAATGAAATTCCATTGCCATCAAACTTGGAATTCCAAGATTGAAAATTTACAATTTCCTCAATTGATTCAAGAAAAGAGGTACCATTTTATCTTCAAAACAACCCAGAAGACCTCAAAAACTAACTTATTTTGACCTTTGGGAGCTGTGGAGTCTCATCAATAAATCATGGAAGCTGAAGGACTCCAAAATCATTAGCTTAATAATGAAGGATGTCTTAACACAGATGATCCAAAAACAAGCCCATGAGAAGGGGTTTTTTTTAGGGTGGCTTAAAAGAAGCCTTTTCATGAATGAAGATCAAAGAAGAAGAAGAATTGCCTTTATTGTGAAAAAAATGAATTGAATTTTGTAGATTGGATGAAGATCATTTGGACCCACAAATCCAGCTTCAAGATAGGAAAAAACTCCCAGAAAGTGATGGTCTTGCAAACCCCTCAAGAGAATTTTAAATATGAATTTTTGGCCCCCACGTTAAACATTGGGAGGTCTTTGATTATAGTTTGGGGTTCTTTCATTGGTGAAAGCACCTCCCTACTTATTATAATGCCACAAAAAAAACATGGAAAAAGATTCCATTAAAATGGGTTATTAAAGCTCTCTTGGCCCCTGTATAAGAAACCTCAATCAATTGGATTTTCTTTGATGGAATACAGGGCCCCAGTCCATAAGGCCAAAATCAGTGAGGAATGGAAACATGCAAACAAAATCAAAAAATTGTTTGGCCAGCTCAGTCCTTGGACCTCAATCCAATCAAAAACTTATGGGAAATTTCAAAATACAAAATTTGACAAATTGACCAACCAAAATTGATCCCAGAGATGGAAAGGGCCCTCCAAAGCGCCTGGGATTAATTTCCATTTCTAAACCTCAAGAATATCATAAACTCCATGCCTAATTGCATGCAAGCTGCCATCAAGGCCAATGGAGGTTCTGCCCAATGGTAGAATCAAGTTTTTTTGTTTCTTTTTCTTTTTTTTCTTATTCCTCCTCATCTTATCTCTATCTTACCCTACTCCCATCCATTTTAGATTTTACAGAATTTTTAAATATTCTTTTAAAATCATGCTCAATTAAAAGGCAAATTATTCCTTATTTCTATCTTTCATTTTTATGTTATTTTTATTCTTAACAAAAAATTTATACTCATTGTAAATTAAAGTTAGAATGCTCAGCCAGTAAATTACATAATTTTTTAAAAATATTTTCCTTTGAATTTTTGAGAAAAAAAATCAAGAAAAATATTGAAAAAAAAGGTGGCCAGATATTGGTGGGTCAGTTCCACAACTTTGATCCACCCATCTTACCGCAAAAACCTGGGAGCATTTTTCTCCACCAAAATAGGGTGTATCAGAGTTAGACCACCTTCCATTTTTTTAATGGTGGATTTCAGAAGAATACCCAAATTTCTACCACACCATTAAAAAGAAAAAATACCCACTTATTTCACATAAGAAGTTTCAAAGTTACCTGAAAATAAATGGGTTTTTTCAGATTAAGTATTCAAATTTTTTTGCAACCTCAAGCACACATCAGTCCATGTAATACACCCCTGGTTTCCCACCTCCTTCTGTCTCCAACCTCATTGGAGAAATCTGATTCATCATTCTCATGAATTGTTTTGCTCTCATCACTTCATCACTCTCATTGCTTTATTGCTCTCCTCACTTCATCACTCTCATCACTTCATCACTCTCATCAATTCATCTATCTCATCAATTCATTGCTCTCATCACTTTATTGCTATCATCACTTCATCACTCTCATCACTTCCTCACTCTCATCACTTAATCAATCTCATCAATTGATCACTCTCATCACTTGATTGATCTCATCACTTTATTACTCTCATCACTCCATCACTCTCATTAATTCCTCACTCTAATCACTTTATTGCTATCATCACTTCATATCTATTACTCTGTTCAAATGGCCCCTCATCAAATATCCCCCTGCAATTCCACACAAATCCAATCCACCAAAGCAAAAATTTAAAAGGAACTATACAAAAAACAATCCTCCCCCATCAGCTTAAAAATGCTCAATTTAGCTCAAGAGAGCTTATCAAATCATCCTGGTGAACTGGCTCAAGATTCTCTCCAACTATGAAGCTTGCTTTGGATCCAACAATGAAACATGAGTTGGAAAAACTCCATCCTCTAAGGTTAATGATTATCTCCTGATGGCCAATGAACTCAAGAATAAAACAAAAGGTAGGCTGGATCTTTCATAAAAACAGATGAGGGAGCAATTAAAGAAACATCAAGCCAATCAAAAAAAGGCCCACTCAATGTCAATCTCCACTGGCTTTGGTATCACCAACTCTGATAAATCCAAGGTAATCAACTCAGTGGTTGATAAGTTGAACTTGATTTTTCCTTTTTATATTCAAATGGATGAAATATTTGGAAAGAAGGCCAACATTGCTGCTTTAGCCAATGCTGAAAAGCCTTATTCTTGCCATTTCTTTGTATTTTTTTCAAATTGTCTCCTCCCATCCACAACCTATGATTGGGGTGAGGACCAAGAAGGATTTTATTTGTTGCGTAAAATTTTGAGGTTCGTGATCCATATTCTTTCCATGTATCTGTATTCTTGTCAAATCATCTCCCATCTTGTTGCCTCCCATCAACATATCTTGAGTGGGGTGAGGATCAAGCGGGATTCAATTCATCATATAACATTTTGAGGTTTTAAACCACTATTCTTTCCATGTCTCTGCATTTTTTTTCAAATCATATCCTCCAATCTTTTTTCCTACCATCCACATGCTTTAGTTGGGGCAAGGATAAAGAGGGATTCAATTAATTTTATAAAATTTTGAGGGTTGTGGGATAATAACTGGTATTTCAGAAAAAGGATGGGTGGGGAAAAAAAATGGTTCAAATGTGAGGTTGTGTTGCATCAATTCAAAAAAAAAGAGATGATGTCTTGGATATTGTTCTGGCTTTGTAAGACTCAAAACGGCGCTGATCCACAGGCGGTTCTGTGGAGCGGAAAGGTGCTCTTTAGGCTTCCCTACTGAGCGTTACAAAAATATTTAAATGTAACCAGAATCAAGTTCCAGAACCTTATGAATGAGGAATCAATGGGAAGGGATAAGTTTGATGTGAATTGTTAGCAAGGAAACAACACTATCTGAGGCAAGATGGTGCAGGAAAAGAATTGAAAAAACAATTTGAAGTTTTTTTCAGAGTTCAATAGAACAAGATACCAAGGGGCAATTATAGATATACCCACCATAAGGATGCTTGGATAAAGGGGGAAGGCCCCATGGAATTATTGATTTATTATAATGATGATGATATGTCATGTGTTGGGAAAAAGGCAGGGGAGAGCCCCTCCTTTTATGGGAAAGAGGCCCTGTAGACTACTTACAAGGGATAACTACCAATGAGAGCGGAATATATATATATATACATATATTTTATAATGAGATACTAGTAATGACAATAAAAAACAAATGATGGCGGCAGGAAGATCATGAAATTTGAAAAAAATGAGAGATGATTAAAAAGGAAACTAGCCTACGTCATGGATGATGGCAGGCAGCAGATGCACGTCCATGACAGCGGTCATCGATGGTGAGAGTTGTGCAAGCAGTGATGGGTGTCAGAAAGTTGGCGGACAGCCAAATGAGGGAGGATGTTGATTCTGTTGGCAAATTCAGTTGCAAGGATTGAGTGGAGGGTTGAATATGGGTTTCCTAAAATTGGCTGTTAACAGCACCAACCATCACAAGTGACAGCTTGTGATCCATCCAATGAGTGAGGCAGGGGTTTTGGGACAATGACAGTGGGATCAATGGTGTGGGTGGGAAGATTGTGTTAAAATAGGCATGAACTTACGCATGTGCTACATATACGTTTAATCCAAATGGGATGCACATATGGGCCTCTCCAGCCCATTGGACACTCACACGGACCATACGGGCCTGTGTGGATGTCACTGATTCGGGGAAACTGGCCTCAAAACGCGTGACACAGGCTCATTGGTACACGGGCCCGGTGGGGGATATGGGCAAATACAGCCAGATGGGCTTGTATGGGCATAATTGGTCCCAAGGTTTATTTTGGAAATACTTGGCCAGACGGGCTGGCCCGCCAAAGTATGGTTTACTCAGGTTTTGGGCTTGGGGCCACCGCCCATCTTGCAGCCCACATGGGGCTGCTTCCCGTGCCGCAGCCTGCTCAGGGCCACTTGTATCTCTTGGTTTGGCCCACGCAGGGTCCAACGGCCCGTGCGGGGCTGTCAGGGAGGCCAAGGGATCCCGCGCAGTGAAACGCTGTGCGGGACCGGCCACCGCCGCGGGAGCAAGGGCCAGCGGCCCCGGCTCCCTTCCCCCTCCCCTTGCTTGCCATTGCAAGGGGGAGGGGGTGGCTGGCTGGGTTGAACCAGCCAGCAACCAACTGCAACAAGGCGGTCGGCCAGGGCAGAGGAGATTTCATCACCCCCTTGCTCAAGAATTGACAAGGCTGGTTGCAACAAAGCAACCAGCGGTGGGGGGTACCTGACCACCCCTCCACCATTGAAGTGACGCAGAGGCCAGGGGCGCTCTCCCCCCCCTTTACCAAGGGGGAGGAGCGATGGGCTGAGGGGACCTGACCACCGCCCAGCCCACTTAACGTAGCGATGCCCTGGGGGTATTGACCCCCAGGGCCCCTGGTAGGGGGATTTGACCGCCCCCTCCAGGGATCTGAGAGAAAGAAGGGGGGGGGACAGCATGTCCACTGGTCACCCCCCCCCCCATGTGAGTCTGAGACCGGACCCAGGTGCGTCCTGGGTCCCACCTGGCCATTTGTATGGCCAGGAGCTGGTTTCATGAGGCAACCAGCAAGCGTGTGAGGCAATAGAACCGTTTGTAACAGACAACCGGACCAGGGATTGAACAGTACAGGGGCTGGTTCAGCCCCATTGAGGTGGAAACACCAGAAACAACCAGAATAAGCTGGTTGTAAGGGTACAGGGACTGATGCCATGTGGGCTGATGTAGCCCAAACCAAGTAACAAGGCCTTTAGAGCCTGTAGAGCTCTTTTGGGGCGGAAGATTTGCCTTTTGGCTTGTTTTATCATGGGCTCACAAGAGGCAAATCTTTTGTACTTAAGGAGCTCTTCTCCCTGCTGTTTTCCATCCATCCATTCATCATCCAATTGAATTCATCACCAATATTGTCCAACGTTTTGCCCCACTGTGAGAGCCCAGAAGCAATTATTGACACAAGTTGTCCAGCATTTCTTTTGCTTTAAATACTGCTCATTTGCCTAAGATAATTTCTGGCCATAATTATAACACATTATCAGTACCAACATCATCATTACTTCCAAGCCATCTAGACCCTTATACCTTACTCTGGACAACCTCAAAGACCTCAAGTTTTCCAAGAAGATGTCCTCTATCCCTGATGTTAGCTCCACCAAGATAGTTCTGAACAGTCAGAATTATAATGCTTGGGCTGTCCTTATGGATAGTGAGCTGGATAAAATCTGTTTTGGGGAGATAATGGATGCAGATGACACTTTGATCAGTTCAGAAGTGGATAAAAAGTCTCATCATCTCATCCTTAGGCATCTTGATGAGAATCATGTGAAATGGGTTGCCAATACTCTCAGGAAAGATGAGAGAAGGAGGGGTAGCATCCTTTGGAAGTTGCTTAAGTCCAATTATGCTGGTGATTCTGTTCACCAGAAGGGTATAGATTTTAATAAACTGTTCAAGTTACAATATTTGAATTGTAAACAGTTTGTTGCAGAGGCTAGGTCTAGCATAGCCAAGTTTAAGTCCTCAGGACTTAACATGGATCCTGAGTGTTTTTCACTCTTAATCCTTCAGAAGCTACAAAAGGAGTTTGATTCTTTAGTCAGAATTATTTCTCAATTTGATCCTCTTCCTGGTGAGGAGGATGTGCTTAAAAGGATTGAAAAGGATGATCTTCAGTTCAAGATTAAGGGGGGTTCTGGGACAGCCCTTGTTGGAAAGACTGGAAAATCTTGCAAGAAGGCAAAAAAGGATTTGTACAAGGTCTTATGATATAATTGTCAGAATAAGGGGCATTATGCTAAGGATTTCAAGGAGGCCAAGAAGAGGAAGAAGTCCAAAGAGAATGACAATGAGGTCAATCTCACAACTGAAAATGTTGCAATGGTGGCGTTTGATGGTCCAACAGAAATGGTTGTTGGGGAAGAAGGCCCCAACAAGAAGGCCAAAATTGATGAGGATCAAGAAATGGACTTGATTGATTACAAAGTGAGTAATCTTAACCTCAAAGATGAGACCTTATCAGTGACTGATAAAGTTTCTTTCCTATTAGGAGGATTGAAGGAGGATGTTATTGTTTTGATTGACTCTGGGTGTACAGATCACATGTTCTTTGAACCAAATTCATTTTCAAATCTTAGTGATTATGATGGAGTTGTAAATATTGGTCAGAAAGGCAGAACAATTCAGCTTAAAGGAATTGGAAAATTTATTCTTGAAAATCACATGAATTTCAAAATTTCTTTTGAGAAAGTGTTCTATGTACCAGAGTTGCCTTATAACCTTGTGTCCCTTGGAGTTTTGTGGAAAAAAGGTTTCCAGATTTGTTATCTTAAAGAAGATAAGTTTGCTATTGATATGAATGGGAGAACTGTTCTTAGTGGACAGGTTCTTAACAAGCTTCTGTGTGCAAGTTTGTTCAAAATATCAGCTTTGAGCAGTGTTGCTCACAATAGAAGTGGCCATAAGGTAAAGGACAGCAACTGTAAGAGTTGTACCTTGGGGGCTAAGACTAGAAATGTGTTCTCTAAGAGTAGAGATTGCACTGATATTCCTAGAGAGGAATTTTCCATTGATTTGGCAGGGCCATTAACACCAGAGTCCCTTGGTGGGGCAAGATACTTCATCAATTTAGTTGATACTGCAACTAATTATGTTTGGGTTAAACCAATTCAATCTAAGGATCAGACCACAGAGGAGGTTTCTGTAATCTTCAAATTCTGGAAACAGAATGTTCTAATGAATGAGATCAAGAGGGTTATCACTGATGGAGGTGGTAAATTTGTGAGTAAAGAGTTTGAGAGGTTATTGAAAGATTATGGTATCATTCATATAGTAACTACTGCAAGTACTCCACAAAATAATGGAATAGTTGAGAGAATGAATAGGACTTTACTGGAAAAGTTCAGAACTATTATGTCTCAATCTGGTCTACCAAAGTTCTTATGGGCTGAGTTGATGTTTACAGTCTGTGTGTTGCACAACATTTTAAGTGTTAATGGGAAGAGTCCTCATTATCAGTTTTGGAAGTAAAACCCCAAAACATCACACCTAAGAACAGTTGGTTGCTTGGTGTATTATAGTGTCCACCATAATGAGATGGTTGGAAAATTAGACCCTAGAGACAGAACAGGGGCACTTGTAGGCTATTATTTAATAATTAAATTTTATAGGATCTATTGTCCAGGGAAAAGAAAGTTTATCCGTAGTAAGGATGTAAAATTTGATGAAAGTACCTTTCCACTCAAAAGGAGTGAAGATTTTGTTGTGAATAAGTCACAGAAAGAAATAGAATTAGAACCTATTTCACCAGAAAAGGCTGATGAACATGTGGTTCTAGAAGATGAAGAGATGGCAGACATGCCACCAGAGGGTTCAGTGCCGGCTTCAGGGGAGTCTGTTGATTTGGAACCTGATGAGCCTCCACCTCCAGTTAGAAGGAGTGGTAGGATTAGAGTACCAGTTGATAGGTATGGGGAATGGAAGTCCCATTATTCTGCCGCAGGATACAAGGAAGATACATCTCAGGAAAAGTGTATGCTCAATGAAGTCCTGGAGTTGAGTTCAGAAATGGGTAACAGGGTTAACCCAAATAGCTTTGGCCAAGCTATGAATTCTGATGAGAGAGCCAACTGGAAGAGTTCTATTTTTGAGGAATTTGATTCTCTAGAAAATAATAGTGTCTTTGAAGTGGTTAAGCCGGATTCTGTTCCAAAAGGAAAGACCATTGTGGGGTCTAGATTGGTGTTAAACAAGAAGTTTGACACAAATGGAGTTTTGAAAAGGTTCAAGGCTAGATGTGTTGCACAGGGCTCCAAGCAGAGAGAGGGTATCAATTACCAAGAAACTTTCTCACCAACTGGAAGGCTGTCCACCTTCAGGTACATCATTGCACTGGCAGTGGATTTAGGTGAAGAAATCAGGCAAGCTGATTTTGTAACAGCATATTTGAATGCAAAACTTGGAGAGGAGGAGACTGTTTATATGTCAATCTCTGATGGTTTTTGTGAATGGTTAGTAAAGACTAAACCAGAAACCATGAAGAAAATCTGTGTTAGAAGTTTTCTTTCAGCAGATAAAGGGGAATATGTCCTCAAGCTGTGAAGATCCCTTTATGGATTGAAGCAAGCAGCTAGGTTGTGGTATAGTACCATGAGTGAGAAACTGATACAGATTGGTTTCAAGACGTCTGAGGCCAACCCTTGTCTTTTTGTAAGAAAGGATGCAATTTTGTTTGTATGGGTCAATGACATGATCATTATTCAAAATGTTAAAGAGAGAGTCATGGAGACACTCAAAAAGGAATTCAAGATAAAAGATGTTGGTCTGGCGCAACAGGTGCTAGGAATGAAAGTCAGCAAGAGCAAGAATGGTATTAAGTTAGACCAGAGCCATTACGTGGAAGCTCTTCTTAAGCAATATGGCGTAGAGGATGCAAAGGAGTTTGGTACTCCCATGAAGTCAAACATTCATTTAAAGAAGTCTACAAATGAGGATTATCTGGAGTTTGTTCATTCTGGGAACAACTACAGGTCAGCTATTGGATTGCTCAATTATTTGGGGCAGTTTACAAGGCCCAATATTGCTTTTGCAATTGGTGTCTTGTTTCAACACTTAGAAAAGCCAAGCATGAGGCATTGGTCAGCGTTTAAGAGAGTTATGAGGTATCTTAAAGGAATGCACAGTCTGGGACTGTTGTTTACAAAGTCAGCAAACTTTGATTTGGTTGGTTATTCCAATGCAAGTTGGGCAGATGGTAACACTAGGGAATCAAAAAGTGATTTTGTATTCTTCTTAGGTAAGAATCTGGTGTCATGGATGTCCAAGAAGGTGTTGGCAATAAGTCTTTCATCAACAGAGGCTGATTATAGAGCTTACTTAGCAGCTTCACAGGAAGCAAAATGGTTGAGAAAAGTCTTAGAGGATACACATAAACCACAAGGTTTTGCATTTTTGTATTCTGATAACCAGAGTGCCATTGCGTTGGCAAAAAACCAAGTGTTCCATTCAAGAATGAAACATATAAATGTTCACCATAACTATATTCACAATGCAGTTAACTGCAAGGAGATTGTGTTGAGGTACATGCCCACTGGAGCAATGATTGGGTATATCTTGACTAAGGCTTTAGATAGGAACAAGCACCAAGGCTTTGTGACTAGCATGTGGATGTCACCCCCTTTGGATTAAGGGGGTGTGTTAAAATACGTATGCACTTATGCGTGTGCTACGTATAAGTGTAATCCAAATGGGATGCACATATGGGCCTCTCCGGCCAATTGGACACTCACATGGACCATACGGGCCTGTGTGGATGTCACTGATTTGGGGAAAATGGCTTCAAAACGCGTGACACAGGCTCATTGGTACACGGGCCCTAAGGTTCCCAGTGGGGGATATGGGCAAATACAGAAAGATGGGCTTGTATGGGAATAATTGGGCCCAAGGTTTATTTTGGACATACTTGGCCAGACGGGCTGGCCCGCCAAAGTATGGTTTACTCAGGTTTGGGGCTTGGGGTGGCCCATTGGGGCCGCGGCCTGTTTTGCAGCCCGCTCGGGGCTGCTGCCCATGCCGGGGCCTGCTTGGGGCTGCTTGTATCTCTTGGTTTGGCCCACGCAGGGCCCAACGGCTGAGGGATCCCACGCGGTGCAACGCCGCACGGGCCCAGCCGGTTGCAAATGGCGGCCACCACCCTGAAAGCAAGGGCCAGCGGCCCTGGCTCCCTTCCCCCTCCCCTTGCTTGCCATTGCGAGGGGAAGGGGGTGGCTGGCTGGGTTGAACCAGCCAGCAACCAACCGCAACAAGCCGGTTGGCCAGGGAAGGGGGGATTTCATCACCCCCTTGCCCAAGGGATGACAAGGCTGGTTGCAACAAAGCAACCAACAGTGGGGGGGACCTGACCACCCCTCCACCATCAAAGCAACGTAGAGGCCAGGGGCGCTCCCCCCCCCCCTCCTTTACCAAGGGGGAGGAGCGACTGGCTGAGGGGACCTGACCACCCCCCAGCCCACTTACCGTAGCAACGCCCTGGGGGTATCAACCCCCAGGGCCCCCAGTAGGGGAATTTGACCACCCCCTCCAGGAATCTGAGAGAAAGAGGGGGGGGGGGACAGCATGTCCGCTGGTCACCCCCCCCCCCCCCCATGTGAGTCTGAGACCGGACCCAGGTGTGTCCTGGGTCCCACCTGGCCATTTGTATGGCCAGGGGCTGGTTGCATGAGGCAACCAGCCAGTGTGTGAGGAAATAGGACCGGTTTTAACAGACAACTGGACCAGGGATTGAACAGCACAGGGGCTGTTTCAGCCCCATTGAGGTGGAAACACCAGGAAAAACGGGAATAGGCTGGTTGTAAGGGTACAGGGACTGATGCCATGTGGGCTGGTGTAGCCCAAACCAAGTAACAAGGCCTGTAGAGCCTGTAGAGCTCTTTTGGGGCGGCAAATTTGCCTTTTGGCTTTTTGTATCATGGGCTCACAAGAGGCCAATCTTTTGTACTTAAGGAGCTCTTCTCCCTGCTGTTTTCCATCATCCAATCAAATTAATCACCAATATTGTCCAACGGTTTGCCCCACTGTGAGAGCCCAGCAGCAATTATTGACACAAGGTGTCCAGCATTTCTTTTGCTTTAAATACTGCTCATTTGCCTAAGCTAATTGCTGGCCATAATTATAACAGATTGAAGCTGGCTTGGATGAGTTTTTAGACAGATGGCGGGGTGAGAGGATTGAGGCGGTGAGTGATGTCTCCAACAACCGCGGTGAAGGAGGATTGATGAATTGATAGGGATTGAGAGCAATGGTTAGTGGGAGATTGATGAAGATCATGATTGATGGCGGTCAGAAATGGCAACAGCCAACCGGATGATGAGGATTGGTTTTAGTATGAGGACAATTGACACCCTTTGTAGTCCTCACCAACTAGGATGAAGATGGCAAAAATGAGGAAGGGAGTGATTGGTTGCGCGCCCGCTTGGCCAAAACAATTTGGGACATAAGCATAAGAAGGAAGGGTTGAATGAAGGATGTGAGAATTTCAAAGCCCTGGAGATCCCTTCCTAGAAAACTAGGATAGGGGGGAGTTGGGATAGGGAAAGAGGAAGAGCCCCCATAGTAACATAATTTTTTTTTTGCTTGAAGCTGGATGAAAGAACGTGCATATAAAAAATGAAAAAAATAAATTCCCCTTTTCATGAGGTTTGCCGGATTGGTAACCACATCTCTCCCCGACTTAAAGACTGTCCCTAGTCTGCATCTAGTCTTGAAGATATTAAGAAAAGGAGGAATACAAAGAAATTGAGACAGAAGAATGGCCATTTCCTGATCTTGAGAATGATTTAAGAGTTGAAAAAAATATCTCCATCCATCCAAATGAGCCCTAGAAGTGGCATGAATAAAAAAAAAAGAAGGCTCCTCAGGTATTCAACTTTGTTGCATACAGTAGAGTTTCACAAAACAACACAGCAAATGACCTTGGTGGTGCAAAATTGGGAGGACTTACTTCTGAGATAAGTTGCCTCCACAACAATGAAAATTCTTAACTTGACCAGAAGACAACCATCTGGCCATCTGGGTACCATCCAGTTCTTCCAAAACATAAAATCCACCTCTAATTTGGCA
This sequence comes from Puccinia polysora, assembly GCA_025617555.3. Taxonomy (NCBI): domain Eukaryota; kingdom Fungi; phylum Basidiomycota; class Pucciniomycetes; order Pucciniales; family Pucciniaceae; genus Puccinia; species Puccinia polysora. The sequence continues at coordinate 16,530,151 of CM062635.1, forward strand.
AACCACCCAATAAGGACCATTCCAGCAACTTGAGAAGAGCTTCCCCACTGGGTTTCCAAATATCAATTATAAGCTAAAACTAGATCACCAGGGTTTAAGGGATACATGATTTGATTTAAGTGCTTATCTTCCCAATACTGAACTGATTTTCATCTTGATTCCATCATCTTCTGATAAGCTTTGTCACAAAAATCTTCACTTTGCTCCAGTTGCTTGTATCTGGCAAATAATAGATCAGCAGTTGTAGACACCTCATCCCATGAGATAACCAAGAAGGATTCCATCTTCAGATCCAAAGGAAGAACTGCTCTTTGAAAAAAGATGATTTAACAAGGTGAGTAGCCAGTGGTTTGTTTGGTTGAGATTTGATCAGAGAAGAGAACAAGAGGAAGGAATTTGCAACAATTCTTGCCACTTTCACCAGCCAGTTTAACAATTGCAGCTTTCAAAGGAGCATGGCCTTGTTCCACCATGCCTTGGCCTTCAAGAGTTCTACACAGCTGGAATGTAGTCTTGCGGCATCCCACACAAGCCTGGACTGTGGTGTGTGGGCCGTGCAGTTCTTTGAGCCGTGGGGACATGGACACAGCTTGAATGTGGTCATGTGGCGTGCCACATGGCTCATTTTGAGTTTTGTCCATGGCTCAATGGGCCGTAAATTCAAAATTACCCTTGAGGTTGAGAGGCATAGGCTTGTTGACTGGTTGGACCTTTTTTGAAACTGGTTTTTACTTGGTAGCAAAAGAGAGAAGTTCTTGTTTCCTCCAAGAGTTGACCAGTGAGACTTGACTTCAAGAACTGAGACCAAGTTCCAACATCTTTGAAGTTTGATGTCCTGCAATATCCTTGAAGGGAGCCTTTTCCATAAAGGGAGAACCAGGAGATAATACATTGCTCAAATGTGTGGAAAAAATTAGGGTTTCAAAAATGACTGCAGAAGGTTTCCCTAGCAGTGAACAATTGGGAGGATTTACTTCTACCCCAAATTGCCTCCAATGAAGCCCATATTCCTCCATACCAAAGCCACCAAGAATAGAATTGAGATCAGAATATACTTTATGATCATTGCGGAGATTAAAACCAGAACTGAGAGGGGATTGATCAGACCTATGAGTACAAGGAAAAGAAGACATAACAGTTCCAGAGAGAGAAGAAATATTTTTGGAATTTTCTATTTTGACATGTTTTTGCTTTGTAAAATTTTCCAGCTTAGATGAAAATGATGAGAAGAATGAAAACCAAGCCTCAGGGATGAGAGTTGATCCTTTTTTGTAATTCTGAGGCTGAGTAGAACTACAACTATCAGTAGGATCAACTATTCCCATAAAAAATGAGGGGGATTGGAATCATCCTTCTGCTTCCCCTTTAAAGATGATTTAGGAAGATTACAAGGGAAATCTCTTTTCAAGAAACCACAATCCAAAGAACAGAGGGGAACTTCAATATTTCTACCATCAGCATCAGGGAGGAGAATTCTCTCCCCAACATGATAAGAAAACATCATGGTAGCACCAAAATTCATTAAGAAGGGTTGACCCAAGATCATAGGGCCTTCCAAAAAAGTGATCCAAAAGTGACAGGTTCCAGCAATATTTTGACAAATACTAACTGGGACATCCTGAGAAATACCAACCAGTTCACAATGTTGATTTCCTATCCCCTAAACCACAGAATTGAAGCTGATTCTAGGACTAAGCTTTAGTTTGTAGGCCATAGCATCCAAAATTAGGTTGAGCTGAGATCCAGAATCCACAAGGGGAGAAACAGCTTTAGCTGAATCACCAAGATAGCAAGGGAGAAAACCAAGAGGACAGGAATAAATTTTTGAATCTGAGGAAGGAATTGTTCCACCAGTCCTCCATAAAAGTGCCAGAGGAGACATTTAATTTGTCAAGACCAATCTCCACACGTTGACAAGACAACCATTTCTTCATTCCTTCAGTCACAGATGGAGAGATTGACAGTAGTTCAGCCACAGATAGATCAGGAATTTTAAGATCTGAAATTTTCTTCAATACCCCTTCCAAAGCATTGGGGTGGTCCTTTGAAATTCCCCTCTCAAACCAAAATTTAGGCTGGTTTGAGGGAGGGAGCTCTGGTGAAGCAGGAACAGGATCAGAAGGTTGAGGTGATTTAGATGAGGGAGTGGGATCAGAGTGATCTTGAAACCTTTCCATGAGTGGTTCCTTTTCCACCTCCATGTCTTCTACATCAGAGGAAGGAGGCTCTGGTGAGGAGGAAATTTTAACCGGTTTTCAAAGAATTGAAGTTGGAAAGGAAGGAGCTTTATGAGTTTTAGGTTCCTCATGTTGTTTCCTAGCTGGATGAGATTGATAAGCCCAAGCAAGAATGGAGGAGGAGATGGCTGGGGGATACCAAGGTTGAAGGGTACCACAGGAAGATCAAAAATTGAAAGAAGCCAAAGATGCATTAATAGGAGGTGGTGGCTGATAAGAGGCCACCACATGAAAAATAGGGAAAGATGAATCAAAAGGGATCAAAGCACCATTATGAAGAAAGAAATTTTTCCCCTTCTGCTCCACCAACCTTTCCTCCTGGGAGTTCAAGACATCATCCTGTTCAATGGCCTTCCCTATAACAGTAGTAACAGACCAGAGTGTATTTAGGGACAGAAGTAGAGGGTTTAGGAGTAGCAAGAGAAGAAATCTTTTGATCAATTTTTCTCTCAAAAGCTTGGATTATTCTGTTAATTTCATCTATGGGAGGAGATTCCTGGTTTGACTGATGATCTCATTTAGGCCTGAAATATTCCTCTATCTTAATCATAATTTTGTTGTATCTTAATCATGATTTTGTTGTATTCTTTGAAAGAAGGAGCATGGACTGGTTCAGTGGCTCCAGGCTTTTCAAAAGTTAAAGCAGTTTGACCTTTCATAACTTCATGCAAAGTACCCCTAATTAAAACAAAAAAAGGGAGCTTGAATTGATTATCCCTGGTGGTTATCATTGAACCAGAATTGAGAAATTCATCCCTAATCCTTCCCTGCACTGCTAGCAAAAAAGATTGGAAAAATCACACTTGAACTTTGTCCACTGTATTGATGTGATTTTTTTGGATAAGATAATTTTGGATTGGGTCCCAAGACTTCCCAAAAGACTGATAGTCAGAGGCTGAAGAGACACCACCATTGGAGATCCACTGAGAGACAAGATTTTCCAGGTCCTGAAAATTAAATTGAGCTACATCTATTTTCCCCCAATATGCCAACATTGGTTCCCTTAGAAGGGTCTTGTTATGGGATTCAAATCCCTTGAACAATTCAATTACTTCCATAAACTCATCAGAGGAGATAAAGAATTGTAACTGATAGGCCATATTGTATTCACTTGCCCCATCCACTTCAGCAGCCATTTCTAGGAGTCCAAGAACCGTTCAACATTTACCCCGTTGATCCCTAAGTTCTTGTTCTGGGGTTTGATCTTGACCATCCTAGGTCAAGCAGAGGTGGTGGGAGTACCAGTAGACACAATTCCAAATAACAGATTTCCTAGAGGATCCAAAGAGGCTCACAAGTGTGGCAAGAGTAGGGTTTCACAAGAAACAACAAGAATCTTTTTCAAGCAGTGCACAATTGGAAGTACTTACTTGTGAGATAAGTTGCCTCCAAGGATCAGATCTGAGAAAAAGAGAAACAGAAAAAAAGGAAACAATTGGATTTCAAAGCTGCTTCCAAATGTAATGGGACTATAAATCCCAAGGTTGCTTGTTTGATCCCAGCCCAGGGGACCAAATGTAATAATCAAAACGGTTCTGAGCCGCAGGCAGTTCTGTTGAGGGGAAAGTTTCTTTTTAGGCTGCCCTCTTGAGCTTTACAAAAATATTTAAATGTAACCAGAATAAAGGTCCAGAACCTTATGAATGAGGAATCAATGTGAAGGGATAAGTTTGATGGTAATAGGTAGCAAGGAAACAACACTATCTGAGGCAAGATGGTGTGGGAAAATACTTGAACAAACAAGTTAAAGTTTTGTTCAGAGTTAAATAGAACAAGGAATTTGTAAATAATAAAAACCAAAAGCTAATAACTCTGGTTGTCAGCAGAAGATTAGTAAAGATCAACTCAATCACAAAAAACCTCCAGGTTCTCAATGAACCTGCTTAGCTCTCAGAAATCAAGCGCTTGAAGGGTACCAGATAACTATTGGCAGTTATAAAAAACAAAAAAACATTTTTATGAAGCTCTAGAAGCAACGCAGTAACAATTTCAAACAACAATAAACCAACACTTCTCAAGGGACTCAAGAATGGTGTGGCGGAATTCAACTTTAAAGAAACAAAGGGAGGCTAACACTCCAGGTTGTAATCTTAAAGAAACCTCTCAGTCAAATGTAATTGGTTCTGGAAGAATGATCAAAAAGAATGATCAAGACCAGTATGGTCAAAAAAAAGGGATCAAGAGTGGAATAAAACACTCAAGAATTCAATCAAACAAATTCTTCTTCAACCAGCAAGGCTATTGGTTGGTGATAAAAAACAAGGCCACAGAGGGATGGATAAAGATTTGAGTATTGAGGCTCAAAGATCAAGGGGCAATCATAGATATACCCAGGATAAAAGTGCTCAATTCAAGGGGAAGGGCCCCACATATTTATTGATTGCTTGTAGTGTTGATAGGTGTATCATGGATCATGGATGATAAGATTGATCCCTGGCAAAAGGCAGGGGCAGAGCCCCTCCTTTTATGTACAAGAGGCCCTGTGTAATATTTACAAGGAGAAAACACAAATGTAAGCGGAAAAAATATTTGTTTTATTTTTATTTTTGTTTATTTCAATTTATTTTTATTTATTTTTGTTTATTTTTGTTTATTTGTTTATTTTTGTTTATTTGTTTATTTTTGTTTATTTTTGTTTATTTTTATTTATTCTTTATTATTCCATTATTTTTTATTTATTTATTTATTTCTATTTTTTTTTGGCTTGAAGCTGAATGAAAGAACATGTATATAAAGAATTAAAAAAATCCCCTTTTTCCTGAGGTGTCCTGGATTGGTCAGCACAGCATCCCAAACCAAATAAATCACTTCTCCTTCATTAGAAATGATTGAAAAATCTGGTTGGAGGTTTAAATCAGTTTGGATTTCACTGGAATTTCTGGTATGGAGATTGTACAAGTAATAGGTTTGACATTGTTTGGTCTCTAGAGATGCTGGTCAAGTACTTGATATTAAATCCTCAAGTTTTGTTATTTTTTATTTTATTATGAATTTATTTTGAAAGAAAAATCAATCAATACAAGAATGAGCCAGAGGGAAGGTTGACAAAATATCACATTATTGTATCAAATTTTTACCTCAAGAATGCCCTCATGGTTATAATTTTGGATAGTAGGACATAACAAGCTTCCAGTGGGATTTCCTCCAGTAGGTAAACCCCAGTTTATTTGAGGCTTACTGTATGAATTCCAATGGTAAGGATTTACACACCTATAAGGATATATGACACATTGTTTGATCAGTGGTCCAGCAGTTTATTTTTTTATCTTTTTTTGAGGGGGGAAGGATTAGGATTGTCAAGTGGGATTGTGGAATTTGGAGAGGGTGGAATAGCAATTGGAGAATGAAATATGAAGTAATCCCTAACCCAACCCAGACTGACTTTACCCTCAAAGTCAGGATGCCTCAAGACTTCTCAACTTAAAGTATTTTTCCTAGGGTTCTTAACCCAAAAAGTGTCTTCACCCTTGCTATTCTTCACAATCTTGATTGCACCAGGTGAGAAGCTTGCTTGAAGCTTTTTACAATACTTTGGTGAAATTGGTTGATGGATGGAAATATGGGTTAAAAATTGATAGGAGGCCATTTGTGATCAAACGTCACTAATTGAGTTGGGAGTACTCTGGCAGGGTGAGGGGTTGACCAATCAAAGGGTATGATGAGGATGAGAGGATGGATTGATTTACAAACTGGTGAGAATTTGGCATGATCCTTGGAAATCCCCTTGACACAGTGCATCTTGGCTTGGATCTCTTGACCAAGAAAATATTGTTCTGACCCGCCATGGCAGTCAGTCACCAAAGATTTCCAATTGATCTCCCTTAGGTTTGCATTCAAAGGCAGCCATTGCTGCTGGGGAAGGATATGTGGATCAAAGCGTAGTAGCAACAGAGGTGAGGTCAAGTTGAGAGGTTTGATGCTCTAGTGATTGATCTTAACTAGTTAGTTCCAATAAATCTTTGAGGGATGATTTTTGGTCTTGGTGATGTTAGGATTCCAAAAACAATTTATGACCAACTTTGAGAAAATTGTATTGAGATTGGTGGCACATTTTTCTGTTAATCAAGAATTTTCATTATTAGGTTTCAAGTGTTGAGTCAGTATTATGACTTGGGAATTTGAAGGGTAGGTGGCTAGGTAATCTTAATTTCCATTTGGATGACAATCCAACAAGGATCAAAAAACAAACTGGTTTGCATCTTGAAAATTTGAGGATTAATTCTAAGGGGTACATGTCCCAGTCTTTGAGCCAAAACTTCATCATGTATTAGTGAGGTATTATTCCAGATAGACATTTCCTCAATTGCCACAGTGGGGACCTGGATAGGTTAGGGCTGGATAAATTTTCAATAAAACCAAGGCTGGAAGTGAATTGCCATTGTACCAATGATGGATTTATTCTCAGGGCCAGATGGGTTTTGAAGATGGTCATGGGTAGATTGGGATGGGAAGGAAATGATTCAAGAGAAAATCTTTAGACTGGCTCTGGAGAGCATTATCTTCCTGAGTGCATTGGCAATACTGGCGTCAACCAAAAACATCACATTCAATTGATGAACTCAAGAGTATAGAGATCCTGATTTGGAGATTCTTAGTCAATCAATGATTAGTTTTGAGGGAAAAGTTGATGAGTGTTTGTAGGATTGTTGTTTGTTTGTTTGGAGGGGGCTTGAGGATAAGGTTGGATTTTATCTTTGAGTTGAGAGAGGGAGAGGGAGAGGGATGACTGACCTGTTTGAATTAATTGATATCCCATTTTTTACTCTCACCTGGCCAATGACCAGGGAAATTGTTGTAATATAGCTATTGATTTTCAGTCATAGATATTTGTGAGTGGATGGTTTTTTTGATCCTATCATCTTTCATTCCACTGCTTCCAGCAGTATGTTTAGTGGTTGGATGATCCTTCCAAACCAATCAAGCTTCAGATTGGGAGTGATCATCAAAGTTCCAACTGCTCCATCACCAAAAACAACAAATTGATGGTCTGCATGTGGGACCGGGAGAAAATGGGTGTTGTTGAAGAAGAAGGAGGAAGTTGGGATGATAGGTCTGGAGGATAGTTAATCAATATCAATGCCAAGATTGGGTGGAGTGGTGAATTTTTTACATTTTTGATGAGAGCAGTTGGATTGAGTCAAGGGGATGGGGCAGTTCAAGTGGTGGTTGAAGGTTTAGGATGATGGTTAGAGAAAATTATGAGCAAGGATGAATTTTTTGAGGGTGGAGAGATGCAAGCAATGTGTGGATTTTCTGATGTGGAGGTATGGATGGGTGTTTTGTATTCTATGGATGGTGGATGTATGATGATGCATAAATGGTGGATTTGATGTTTGAAATCCACCATTTCCATGAAAAACACCATTTTGAAATACACCAGTTAGAGGTTATGTGTTGTATTTCAAAAACCCGCCATTAAAATGGTGGGTTTCTAATGGAAGTTTTTGTAACTCTGATAGGCCCTAATTAGCACATCATGGGCAAAAAACCCAGACTTATTACCCTGTATGTACAGGGGGGGAACTAAGTCTTCACACTGATATGTGAAATTAAAAACCAGTAAATTTTATTTTTTTTGAAAAATAATATGAAAATGAATGAGTTCACTTAAAATCAAACTGTTCTGAATCAACATACATATGACAAAGATTAACACTTTCTTACCCTTCATTCTTGAATATAGATGAATCTCTGTCTGAAAAATAAATAAAAATGTATGCTCAGAAGTTTTTCAGATTTTTTGCTCAGTCATTTTCAACATTTGATATTTCATTTCATTTTTGATTTTTCTTTTCTTTTTAAGGTTTCAAATCATTCATCAGATCAAGATAATTCATTCAAAAAATTATTTTATTTCATTTGAAAATTTTAATTGGTTTTCAAGCAATGGGATGAGCTCCTCCTCAAAACCAACAAAATCAAAAAATTTCTCAAAATTCTGGAAGCCAGTGTAACATTCAACTCAAATTATACTTCAGAACTCAGAAAGCATCAGCAATATTTTCTGCTTGACTTTTATGAGTTCTCAGATACCAATCTTGATTATTTAATTTAAATGTCATCAAAACCACAAAAAAATAACATTAATATAATTTGCTTCTCCCATGAATGGAAAAATTAAATTAACTATTTTTTTTATAGTGCTATTCTGATTCTTCCCCAAAATTAAATATTTTAAAAATAAAATTAATTGCAAAAAAATTGTTTCATTTCTTCTCTTTCTGAAACATCTATTTTGGGGTATTTTATAACTTTTTGTATTATTTTTAAAAAAGTGATAGTTGGATTAATTGACTCATCAATAAATTTCCACCTCAAAGAACAGATGCTAAGATGAATTATCATACAATTTTGAATAAATTTATGATTTGTTTGGACTGGAAAATTTGGACTTGAAAATTTGCCTAAAAATAAAACTGTTGATTTTCCCCAATCAGTGGGAAGACTTACTTCCCCCCCCCCCTGTACATGAAAAAACCCCAAGACAAAAAAATTGAAAGAGTAAACACTCTGATCAAAAAATTGCACTAGTATGATTTGCACATCTTGGAAGATGGATCTTGAAGTGATTATGGAGGAGGAGGTGCAGCCGCAGGCCTCTACCCTGGGCTAGAACTACACACCAGAAATTTGGAGAGAAAACAAACAATCCCAAACCATGAGTGTGAAGAAAGTGATCTGTACGCGGCAAAGTGATCATAAATTTCAAACTTACTAGTGAAATAAAGCAGAAAAACATTTTTAGTGACAAGAAACAAGAAATTGAGCGCTTAAAGAACAGAATTCTTGCTAAATTGGGGAAGTAAATTTTTGAGCCTATATGTCACCAACTGCTGAGGTTGGAATGGCTTTCAAAGCATAGATCAATACACCTAGTTTGGTGCCCAGGCCACAAAGGAATATCAGAAAATGAAGAAGCAGAAAGGAAGGAAAAGGAAGCAACAAGAATAGGTACCCCCCTTTTTTCATCAAGAGAAACTCCAAAAAACTTCAACACCAACTGCTGGATGATCACTTTATGAAAAATGATAAAAATTGAAAGACTTCCCAAAAATTGGCTTCCTATGCTCAGCCCTTCTCAATAAATTGCAATCAAAGTGTAGCCCCTTATATGGATATCTGATAAAAATCAAAAAATCCTTTGACCCATCATGCAACAAATGCAGAAAGCTGTTGGAGAAAGCCATCCATATGTTGAACTTCTGTCCCAAATATCAGAAACTGTGAAAAAAATTACAGACAGGCCTTTGAAAGAATTTCATCTTATTCCAATACAACAACTTCCATATGAGCTTGTATGTTCCCTTGGCGTAGCCAATGCTCTTCACCTTTGTTGTAGAAACAAACACATACCCCCACCTAAGGGAATCTCTCCCACAGGAGATAAAATTTGGGAGCCAAACCATAAAATTAAGTTTTGCGCGGTGGGTTTTGACTCCGCAAAAAACTGCGCCAAAAACTGCAGGGAGGAATTTGTATTTGATTCCCTGCCACCTGGACCAAACAATTGAGCAGTTTGGGGGGGCGGTGGCAGCTTTTGGGGGAGGTGGGAAAAGATTTCCAGTGGGATTTGCACTTGTTGCAGATGGATGTACCATCAATTGAAGGATATGATGGGAGCTAGAGCGTTGCCAGATGTGGCACCCCAAGACCCTCATATAACTCCCAAGGTAAAATAAAACCACAGATAGCACCCATGGGACAGGTGATTTTTGGGAGGTTTGGAGGTAAATTTGGTTTAGCTTTTCTGTTTAAATCCCATGGGAAGGATAAGGCTGTAACCGAGGGCTTTGGGCAGGGTGTGAGGTTTGTCCCAAACCCCACACCCTTATCATTCTCCAGAATTCCCTGAATCCCTGGGTGAAATGGATGCATTTTCACTCCATTTGATCATATCATCAACCAATGAATTGTTTGGTTTTTTTTACACAGAATCTTTCTTAGGAATGCCAAGGTACCCTCCTTCATTGAAGAATGTGATCAAACCTTCAGCAAAAGCAGGAATTTTGATGTTTGGAAGAATGGAAGATGAAAAAGAAATGATTGAAAACAAGCTTTCAACATCCAATATGGAATCAAAAGACAATCATACTGGAAGAAAAAATTCCATGGGAATTTCATACATCACTACTACACCCAATGGCACCCAATTCAATGCACAATCTATACTCAAACAAGTCCATGGATTGTGTAATGGGGTTTTCTTTTCCACCCAACAATGTGAAAAATTTGAGAAGGTTGTTTTTTTTTTTCTCAACCTGATCTTTATAAAAAAAAAATTTGATGTCTTGAAATTGATTTCTCAACTCAATGGAACTCAAATTTTGCTATGTTCCAGCGTGCGCTCATACTCAAACAGTCCTGCAATAATTTCTACCAAGAACAACCTGAAACCCAACAATTCAGCTTAACACTTGATGAATGGAACCAAGCCAAAAATATTATGACTCTCCTTGAACCCCTATCCAAGGAAACCAACATTCTCTGTGGTTCAAAGTATCCAACTTTGAACACAGCAATTAAAATCTATGTGATAATCTTGAATCATCTTCATGCCTCCATCAGAGGCCTTTATGACCAATCTAAACTCATCATACCAGCAAATTTGATGATCAAAAAGATTGAAATTTACCTCAACAATGCACTCCAAAAACTGGCCAAAATAGTTTCAATGATCTTGGATCCAACCTTCAAGACCATGTTCTGGACTACTCATGCCAGTTTCATCAAGGAACACTTCAATATGAACCTGGACAATATTATTTCTGTTTTTTTTTTGAAATAAAATATGAATATGAGGAGGACTTAGGGGGCGCCTCAACTCCAAAGGCCAAAGATAATTCACCATCAAGCTCCTCTACCCAGAGCCAGTCAAGTTTTTTTTCATTAGCCTTGTATCATCAGCCCATAAGTCAAGCAGAAGTTACCCAGTACTTCAGGGAAAGCCCAGAGCCAGAGGCTGTCAACCTTCTGAAATATTGGGCTTTCCAGCAAAAAACTATGCCATTCATGGCCCAAACGGCTTGGGTATATCTTGCAGTTCCTGCTACAAGTGCAACTTCCAAGCAATTTTTCTCCAAAGGCTGGCAGATTTTTTCCTGGCAGCAATCATCACTCAAGCCATGAAAAATTGAGCAATTGCTCCTTCTTAAGGGTTGGTACCAAGCCTTCAACGGTCCCATTTAATTTAGATCATTTTTTTCATTATTTTGATTATTTTGATTATTTTTTTAATAAAACTAACCAAAAAAATACATATACTTATAAAAAACAAGTGGAAAAATTATGAATAAATCAGAAAAAACCATTTTTTTCATATAAATTAAAATTATTTCTGTTTAATAATTAAATATCTTGTTTTTGCTTGATCATGAAATCAAATACACGCTTAATATAGTATATGCTTGGTGACCACAAATAACCTTGGGCTTCAGGGCATCATGAAAAGCCATCCCAAACCCCGGGGCAATGCCCTGGGGCATCCAAATGGGTTACAGCCTTGGAGCATTCACAATTGTTTCTTGATAAAATCTTTTTAGCTAAGCCCTTACTAGCACAGAAAAATAGCAAGTGTGGGAAGCAATTGTGGTAGCTAAGCCAACTAGCCAGGTAGCTAGCAATGGTAGACCCTCAATTGTTCACCCCTCAACAACCGCTTGCCACCTCAAGTCAAATTTCTATGAACATCAAAATAGAATAAGCAGACACAACCACCCGACACAAGCTTATTCATCCACAACTATCAACACAAAGGAATATTGGAGTGGGAGGGACAGATGGGGGGGGGGAGGATGTGATGTCACGTTGTGATCACTTCCTTTATTGGCTCAAACTTAAATTTGATCAACACTAGCTTAATCCTACAATGTTGGTCTGATACAGTATATGAGCAATAAAATAGGAAACAAGCCTCCACTTGAACCTAGTCACGCCCTCCTCCTGAGTCAGCTTCACATAGGACCTCCAGTTGCCATGTTGGTTGCACTTTGAGTTGATGAGTAACGGCGTGGTTGAGGTTGGTGAAGTGAGGGTCCAGGATACAGGGACTGTGAGGGAGTGGTTTCCAAGTCAGGTTCCGCCATCCGTTGGTCTGTTTTGGGACTTGAGCTTGGTGCGCCAACGCGGTTGTGCACAGTTAGCGGCAAGATAGTGTGGGCCTGCGTAGCGTGAATCACACTACCCCCAACACTCCTCCTTGATTCATGCGGGGGCCATGCAAATGAGCTCCAGGGCCGCCCAATGTTTGAAGGCGCCCAGCGGCTTGGTAAGAATGTCTTCCAGCATTTTGGCAGAGGGGACTTGTTCTACTGACAGGAGGTTTTTAGACACAAGGTTGCAGATGTATTTGTTGAAAGTAAATCTCCGACTACTTTCCATTACACATCCCACCATCCAATCAGACGTGTCACTTAACTTTCATCAATTCACCCCTCAGCGCGCGACTCTCCCATTTACTTCCTCACTCTTCATCTTGCACCCTCAACCACGTTTCCCCCTGCGTCTTTCATTGCTCTCACTCCAGACCATCCGCACCTCCCATCATCAATACCTTCCACCCGCTCCGCATCTCACATCCTCTCCTGCTCTTCCCCATCATTTCTCGTCCTATCATCTTCCTCCCATCCAACCGTAAACTCTCCCTCAACCTGCTTCAGATCCACTCATTAAGGCATCTACTCCTCCTTTCAAATCTCCTCAAAACCAAGCCTCCCATCTCCAAGCAACCCGCTCCAACAACGTCAAACTACTCACCTTTCTTCACCTCACCATTTTTTCACCCCTCGAACGTCAGAGCCTATTTCCTTTCTTATTTGTTCATATGTGAGGTTGCCTTCAATCTGATGTCTTGACCAACAGATAACTTATCCCGTGTTGATCTTCTCATTGTTATGTGTTAAGACCTAGTCTATTCTCTCCTGCTGCCCACCTATTCTTCATCTTCTGTTACATTTTTTATTATTCTTGAGCGCCTTTCACTCCCTTCAGTCAGCACAGAGTGAGAATTCCTCACTATCATTATTTGTTTCTTTCTTTGTCTCCTTAACCCTGATTGACCTCTGCTTTCTTAGTTTGTTGGTTCAGGGAATATAAATTATTCAACCCTTCAGTATTGATACCTTACCTCAATATGCTTTGAGTTTGGGTTCAGCTGAGATTCTTTGCAGATCATGACCACACATGCGTTGTTGTTCCAGAGGGTAATTTTGAGGGGAGGTTTCCCTCTGATGATGTTGAGATTTTTGAGCAGGATCAAGAGCCAGCGCAATTGCGTGGCGCACTTGTGTGCAGAGATAAACTCCGCTTCACAGGTTGAATGAGCTATGACAGATTGCTTTTTTGCAACCCAGGATATAGGGTTGTTGAAGATAGTGATGACATACCCTGAGGTGGACTTATTTGACAGCAGCAATCCTGCAAAACTGTGTCACCCCAGCCGCATAGTGTGGACAAGTCAACGGTGTTGCAAGAGTAAACAATACCTATGTTTCTGGTGCCATTGAGGTAGTGGAAAAGGTTTTTGACCGCCAACCAGTGAGAGGCTGTAGGCTTGGATGATAACTGGGACAGTAGATTGGTGGTGAAGGTGATTTTGGGTCGCGTGTGGATGGCCAGGTGAAGAAGCATGCCAATAGCTTTTTGATACATACATTGATCCACCGGCTCTGCCTCTTGTGCCACCAGCTTTTGAAGGTCTATTAGAGCCAGGGTCTTTACCAGATGGCTGTTTTCCATTTGAAATTTGGTGAGGGTCTTTTTGCAGAAATTGCCCTGGTGAAGGAATAGACACCTGTCTGGCTGCCAATCCAGAGTGTATCCAAGATATTGGCCCGGTTTTTCCTTGATCTTTAGCTCGTAGTGCTTACCAAGCTGATGAAGAAAATCAAGAATGGAGTTGCAATTGGGTCCCACAATCAGCCCATTGTCAAAATGAATGTGAAGTTTGATGGTGAGATTGGAGCTGAAAAGGAGTGATTCATCACCCACTGAGGGCATCAATCCGCATTTTGCAAGTGTCTCTACCAGGTGTGCCTTCCATCTCTGGGGGGCCTGCTTGGTCCAATACAGGGACTTGTTCAGGAGCCAGACGTGGTCTTCCTTGCCTGGTTCCTTGAAACCACTTACCTGCAATACATAGACCGGGGAATCAATGAGGCTTTTCAGAAATGCCGTGGCCATGTCCAACTGAAGGACGTGCAGTTTCTGTTTCACTGCAAGTGACAAGAGTACCTTGAGGGATTTGTTCTGCGCCACCAAAGCATAGGTTTCAAAGTTGTGAATTCCTTTGTCCTGATGATTACCAAAGCACACCCAGCGTTCCTTCTGTTGAGAAACTTCCCCAAACTCATTGAGTTTGTTGAACAGCCGCCACATACCGCCAATGATATTGGCCCCCAGGGGAGGCTTGACAAGAGTGCCAGTGTTTTTAAAAATCAGTTGACCATTCTCCTCCTTCATCGCGTCGAGGTACTTGTTGGCATAGGGTGAGTTCAGGGCGTCCTTTACCAAGATTACCTCTGTGAAGTACGCTTCATCAGGTGGTCCGCGGCGTCTGCGCAAGTCCTCCAGTATGTTCAAAGGTTCAATCTTGGAACTGAAGTCCTTTGGGGCTTTTTTGTAGTACGGGACAAGGGTGTAGTGCTTTGATGTGTTGTTGGTTGAATCCTGGGGCTGAAAGCCATCGGCTTGTTGGAAAACGTCCATGTCAGCGGGGGCACCACCAGCGGGTTGAGGCGGTACCAATCTAAACAACAAGGGGGGTGGAGAGGTGGCAGAGGGAGGGCTGGACATTGTGGAATTCAGAAGAGGACTTCTCCTTTAACAGTTCCAAAGTTTGGAGAAGTTATTGATCCCTTGCGTCTGTAAACCCTGAGTGCAACTGTTCACCCTTTGGCTGAGAGGTAGATAAATGAGAGTAAAGATCCTTCCAAAAACTAATGATGATCCCCTTCTCCTCCCTTCATCCAGGTTGAGGGTGCAGTTTAAGTAGACTCCCCCTCAACTCTTACCTAGGTAAAACTGCAAGCAAAAAAGAATAATGAAATACAACCCCTAATTACAGAACCCTAGCCCCAACCCCATCCTTCCTTCCCATAATCCACATCCCATATCCCATATTCCATACCCTGTATCCATCCATATTTCCCGCCTGCCATTAAGTCCACCCGGTTTGTCCTTCTCAACAGCCCTTGCACCGCGCCCAACTTGGAGCCCCCCTGCATGTTTGCATCCACCCAACGCGTCATTCCAGATATCCAAGGTATATCCATGCAATCCAATCCGTGCATCTTGCAATGCACAATCCATCCAATCCAATCCGTACCACCCCGCATCTCCAGATGCCAATCCCAATCCAACTGCTGCTAAGCCTGCAGGGCGGCTTGCTGCGGCCAAGCTGCACCCATTGCTGAGCGTCTGCCGCTGCTGAGCCCGCTGCTACTGCTGAGTGCGCAGCGCGCAGCCCATTCCAACTTTTGTCCATAATAGACCACCAAAACATTGTCTTTGTTGTAGATCCAGGGGGGTTCACTGTAATTGAAACTGTCAAGCCACGGGAGGATTTTTGGTGTTTGGTTTGAGGGAGGGAGGAGTGGTGTTTTTTTGATTGCGGAGGATTCACAGTACAGAAATTGGAGTGTGGAGGGTGAGAAATCTTGACTGAAAATTATTCTCAAGCCAAAGGGCTTGAGGAATTAAGATGCATTGGAGTAGGGTTCAAACCCTAGGTGTAGGAGCGGCTTGGAGGGAGGTTTGATCTTGCCTTGGTTTGGTTGAGTTAAAAAAGTTTTGAGACCAAAAGGGAGGAGTTTGGTTAGATCCCGTTGAGGTTTGATGGATTTTTTAGCCTTGGCAAGGGTGTCCATGGGGGATGACCACGCCAAACCTTTGTTGGAGAGTATGTTAATGAGCTGAGAGGCATATCTTGCCGCTTTGTTCCAGAGGTTCACCGGGATGGAAGAATGAGCCAATATGAATCTCATTTTTGTAAGTAGCGTTGAGTTGAAACCTTAGGCAATTCCGTTGGTTTTGGGGCTGTTGGCTGGCCCTTGTTTGGTGGTTATTTTCAGATGTGTAATGGTATTCAGGAAGGAGTTAGAGCTGAATTATCCTGCTTCATCTGAGTGGAGGTATGCTGGTAATTTAACCGTCTTATTTTGTATTTCCCGTATGAAGGAGAGCAGTTTTGCTTTGGAGTGAGACTTCTTCTTGAGGGTGTAAATACAATTAAAATGGGAGAAATCATCAATTATCACAAGGATATATTGATAGCCACTACAGAATAACGGATTGATTTGAAGTACGTCAAAGTGAAGCTTTTTGAAAGGGAAAGTAGCTGATGGAATGGGGTTAAGGTGAGGTGTTTGTTTGAGCTTGCACTGTTGACAGAATTTGCATACGGAAGCTGGGTTTTTGGTTGTTGGTTTGGGCAGGTTGTGTAGTTGGAGGAATTTCTTCAAGTAAATTTACAATGGGTATCCCAGGGTTACATGCCAATTGGTATGTTTGGTTAAATGGAAGGCTGATAACTGGATGAGATCTGAGGCGTAGAGATTTCCATTCCAAGGGAATTGAGCTACAATCTTTTCTCCCCGCTTTACCACTAGCATGCAATGATGTTGGGATATGAACAGCCTGTGATCTTTGAGCTGGGAGACTAACAGGAGGTTTTGAGGGCCCTTTGGAGCGTAGTATACCTGGTATATCCAGGTACCGCCAACCTCAAGCCTACTGGAGTGGTGAATGGAATGGACCCACCAGAGGTTATCATTTCCTTGTCAATAGGTTCTGGAGAGGTTAGCAAGGACAGGTTGCAGACAATTGATTTTGTGGTGCCGGAATCCAGGATGAACATGGAGTTGGTTTGATTCAATGGAACAGTGTAGACTTTGTTGGTGAGACAGAGTCCATAGTCCTCTGGGTTGTTAGATACATCCACGCACCCTACTCCTCCTGCAATTTGTTTTCATCTTTGAATGATTTGCTGGAGATGTGATGTGCCTCAGGGTTGGACTTGAGTTGTTCAAGATGCTTGGCAACCAGTCTGGCAATCTTGTTGTCTAGAGATTTGCCTTGGGTTTGGTTTCTTGTGGGAATGCGCTCCTAGGTCTGTTGGAGGATGAAGGCAGGTGGTTGGCAGGCTGTTTGGGACCAAGGTGGCTCTTGCCGTGCAAATTGGTGTGGGATGTACTTTTGAACGCCAAGTTCATTTCTTCCTTGGTCTCCAGGTTTTCTCTGCGGTTTTGTTCAAGTAAAAGGCAATCCCTTACCGTTTTGTAGGTGAAGGGGTTGATGTCAAACATGTTCTGGACCAAAGGTGTCAGGGTCTTGTTGTAGTTGAGCGTTATCAAGAGCAGGCACGCAGCCAAGCCGGTGGAGATTGATGCGAATTCTGGGATGTTGGAAAGTTAGGACTTCAAAGAGGTGTAAAGGGAAGAGAACCTGTTGATGTGATCCTGCAGCAATGTTCCTGGTGTGTACTCCATCTTTGTCAGTTGTTGAAGTTTGGTCACTATGGTCAGGATGGAGGCATTGCCGCATGTGTTGCACAGGGCGTTATAGGCATCAATGAAACTTCCTTTGTTTGCCTCAATGTTGTAATGAAGATCCCTTGAGGTGGTGGAGAATAGTTGGTTGAGGGCCCAGGCATTCCTGCGTTTGAATGTGGATGTGGTGTGGTTTGCCTTAGTCCATTCCTTGTCCAATAGATCCTTGTACCCCTTACTGGTTAGGATGTTGGAAAACCTCATTTGCCATTGATTCCAGTTCTTTCCCGTCAGCTTGACCAGTTTGACTCAATGGTTAGTTCCCGAGCTTGAGTCCAACGAGTCGTACTCAGGTATCACAATCGCCGTCCTGTTGTTGTTGCTCATTCTTACTCAAATAAGATTGCCGGTTGCCAAGGAAGTTGCTCTCGCTAGCATGTGATGTCACGTCGTGATCACTTCCTTTATTGGCTCAAACTTAAATTTGATCAACACTAGCTTAATCCTACGATGTTGGTCTGACACAGTATATGAGGAATGGAATAGGAAACAAGCCAACACTTGAACCTAGTCACGCCCTCCTCCTGAGTCAGCTTCACGTAGGACCTCCGGTTGCCGTGTTGGTCGCACTTCGAGTCGATGAGTAACGGCGTGGTTGAGGTTGGTCGAGTGAGGGTCCAGGATAGAGGGACTGTGAGGGAGTGGTTTCCGAGTCAGGTTCCGCCATCCGTCGGTCTGGTTTGGGACTGGAGCTTGGTGCGCGGACGCGGTCGTGCGCAGTTAGCGGCGAGATAGCGCGGGCCTGCGTAGCGTGAATCACACTACCCCCGACAGAGGATGCTAGGAATATCAAAGCGGGAGGGATGAATGGGGGGAGGGGGGGGAGGGAGGATGCTCGGAATATCGGAGGGGGAGGGGATGGTTGATGGACGGACAATGGTGTGCTTGATGATGATGGAGGAGGGGTGTGCTTGATGATGATGGACAAGGTGGATGTGGTAGAGTTATGGAGGGTGTTGGAAATCCTGGCGAGGGTCGGAGTTAGCGAGCTCCATAAGTTTTTGTAACTTTGTTGATTTCCGACCAAACTTATGGAGCTCCCTACGTAGCGAGGTCCTATTTAGGACACGATTGCAGCTCATGCTCGGTAAACTTAGCTAACGAGGGGGTTTACCGAGACGATTGTGGATGCTCTTAGGGAAGGATGCCCTAAAGACCTAGAGAGATCCAAAACAGAACCTAAATCAAAGCAAACATCATCCGAACCCCGGGAGTCTTTTATTTTATTTTCCCGCTTCTTCTTTCTCCCCTTCCAACAACGTGTTCTTCCTTCTTGCTCCTCCACTCACATAGAAGTTCACTCATATTATCAGAAACCCAATGGTAAGGGAATCACAATGTGGCTAAAGCTTGTATTCAAGCATACACATATTCACAGTGAGCAATGGACCAGCAAATCTCCCAAATAAAAAAGAGGGGCTACCTTGCCCTGTAGTCACAACATTCGTATTGCGCGTGTGAGGTGACCGTGGCTGAAAGAATGTCTAGCAGCAGTTGATTCGCAGTGATCATGTTGTAATGACCTGATCGATTCGTGTATTTAGTTCCCTGCAAGCCTTCGACGCAGCAGAGCAACTCTCTCCGCAGTGTCCCCATACATTCGCATCTGAGTACAAAGTTACGCTGAGGGGAATTAAGAACTCTGATCATCATGCGGACTCTGTCGTTATTTATTTATACCGAACCATTGGCGTTTTTGCGCAACAGATGGTATCCAGTGGCGTGAGCCTCGCCGCTTTGGGAATGCTTCAATTCATTGAAACGCTGGTGTAACACCCACGATACACAAAAAATGAGCCAAATTCATTCACTCAGTCTGCGTGATGCCACTGGCAGTGTATGTAGGCACAGGATTTTTATCAGCATCCTCGTCGCTCGTCGTTGGTAGTAGGGTAAGGCGTGAGCATTGACAGCCGTTCATGTAACCGCGTCAACTATTTCCCAGCCGCTTCTCTGGCACTCTCCGGGCCGAGCCTTCCACTTGAGCCTAAAATCGATTCTGATCCGGGATTATGTCCGAAAATCCGACAGCCATTGAAGATGCGACGAAGGTACATACACCGTTTTTGGCTCGCTAGTTTGAGCCTCGATAGAGCTGACAGGACACCATTCGAAACTTGCTTTATGGTCCACTTCAGATCTTATTTACTAATGCGACTGTCCCTAGATGGACTTATCCCGGAATCGTTGCTTTTGGAGTGTGGAGAGCACTGATGACGATTAGCGGGATAGCGGTGATTGCGATTCCCTTCTTCAGAGGTAGAAAGAGCAGGACTAAACACTGCTGGGTATTTCGACTCGACCAGTCATCCTCAGGTAGGTCTCAAAATCGAGTCGGTCTTTCCAAATGGGTGATCGATGAAGGAGCACGAACCTGATTGCTGGTTCGTATCATCATCCACACGCTTTTAACGCAGGAAACGTCATGTCATACGTCGTACCGAATAGGTCTATCATTTTAACACTCTTCGAGATGGTCTCTGGAATTATGTATTTGCTTATGGCTTTCTTTAGCTTTCAGGTGAGCAGGTAGGAATTATAGTTTTATCAATAGCTCCATTTTGTCCAGAAGCTTGATCTTCAAGTATGGGGTACATTGTGACCGTAAAATTTTACATCCTTTATTATAGCGATTTCGATCCCCAACAAACACTGCACGTTGCTTCAATATGATTTGGTATGTTTCCATCAAATGAAATGAATCGGGGCGGCGGTGAAGATGGCTGAATACCACTTACCATCTGCTGATCATTTGATGGCTCTGATAGGTATGGAGTATCGTGAGTCTAACCGCCTATTAACATTTGGGCGATGTATTTAATGCCAAGGAAAGTACTGCATTTTTTCTGAAACTTTTACTTAGTTGGCTCCCGTGAGTCTTTCAGATCACAATCCTCTCTGCGATAACTAGGAGCTTGATTTTTCAAGGAATCTATGCGGGGCAGAACTTACCTCGGAATATGGATGTCAGGATGGGGATTACTTTACGCCAGGTGGGTTCGCGACATTGTTGGCGATGTACTCTCTTCCAACATCTTGAAACTGTTTCCCAAATTACTCGAAAAAGTCTTGCAAATTCACAAAGTCCAATCGCTCCACGATGGTACTTATTAGAGCTAACTCTCTCTCTACGCAACACATCTAAACTTGCATATGTAGCTACGGGCGGGATGTCAGTCATTGCTTTTTAAGTCCACGACTCTACAACATTGCGTGGATGGGTTGGTCTCTGGTCGTGATAACCGTCACGACCATCTGGGCGACCATTAACTATCACGAGGCCCTAATTCTTTGTGGCCACCTGAATCAACTTGCAAAGCTATTACGAAAGACTGAGTTGGCGTGGGATATAGACACTGATAGCTTGCGCCAGTTCAATCTTTCAGTAATCGGGAGCAAGAACTCGGAAACGCTGCAAAGTTTAGCTCGCGTGTTAAGTACTTTACGCTACTGGGCCTTTTGCTGGATGTGTTTTGGATTTGTGATTGCAGTGGTTAGTGTCACGTTCTTCTCTTGAGAAAAAACCGTATCATTCGCCAATATGCTATCAAATCAGGTAAACCAAAGACTCCAAAACTTAAAAGTTGATTGGGTTTTACCAATAGTTTTATATCGTCTTAGTCCGACGTATTCTGAAAACAATAGGGAAGATCCTCACATTTTGCGAAACCCGAGCATTGTACTGTGCCAACGTGCCAATTGCTTCGGTCACCTTGAATACGACTGCTAAAAACGTCAGCAAAAAAACAACGATCAATTTAACTGAGATTCGCCAAGAGTTTCGTGAGTCAAAAGAGCCTCAATCGGGATCAATTTCGCTTTTGGCTGAATATAAGGTATTTGGAACATCGCTCTGGGATATTCTCATTTGCCTAACAGGATTTCTAGCTCTTTATAATGGTATCATATGCCTTGTGCTAGTCAGCGAGTTAGCAGTGGCCGTCTACCAGTTCCATGCAACATATCATGTCCAAGAGTAAGTTCCTCGAAACTTGGAACATGAAACGTGTTGAGGATGCTGCTGTTTTGCGTATGGAATTAACTTTTTTTACCCCTTGGTCAGTCCGCGCTGGGAATCACTCAGTGCAATTCTTTGTATGGTACCGACAGCAATAATGTCACCAGCACTTCTGTTTCAATGTGTAAGTAAGCCGAATCTCATCGGGCATCATCAAATTGACAAACAACCGTCTTTTTTCCTTCAACTGGGAATTTAGTGGCGAATTTTCACTGAAAGAAGTAACACTGATGACTCAGATTTCGACCACTCGGCTAACTCTACCCAGAAAGATCCTCAGCCAATATTTCAAGAAAACCTTTTGAAGTCGTACCTTGGAAATCCACTGGATGATCCAGATTATTTCAATCCCGAAAACTTCCCCGGGATCATAGATTGTTATGACAATAGGCTTTCGAAATCTGATTGCACTCCCCTATCAGACATGAAAATTATACCTCCATCGGAAAAATTGGAATTCCGTATCACTCGGGAGGTGGCGACGACAGAAGCATGACGTATGAAAATACAGTCTTGGGGGGTTGGATATTGTGTTGGTTGTTTTTTATGAGGGTAACGCCCTTTGTTGGGTTAAATTAAAACTAATTTTTTATATTTTGTGATCATGTCTTATGAAGAGTTGAACTCCTGTTATGACAAGAAAAAATGATGCTTTTTTGCCTGGGTCTTTGAGAATGACATAACTTTGAAAAAGAATCTTTTTCTCCAAAATGCAGAACCTCTATAACAGTAATGAATCATGAGGGGTGGGAATAAATGGAAGCTATATTGTGAAACCAAAATAAAGGAGACTAAAAACCAGACAAAAATGGAAGTCACACAACAACAGGACCTGACTGACCAAGTTTGTATAACTACCCAATTGTTGCCAATCCTCACATGAATGCTGGACAGATGGGTAAATGGTTCAGAATCTAGATTTTATTTTCAATCTTCAGGTTGTAGTCTAATCTTACAATTCAGCTGGGAACTTGTGTGAAAAAAAATTATTCTGTCTAACAATTCCCAATCTAGGAAATCTACATTTGATCTATGAGTTCTGCAGCTGATTTAGATCCATGCAAAATTCAAAATTTTCTTGAAAAAAAAATCACCATCAGTTCCTCAGCTCAAGCAGCTGCCTAAATTTATGGTAATTTTTCCTATTCAATTTATTGGCTGTTTCATGGTGGGTCATGAACATAGGACCATAATGATTAGTTTTTGTCTCTATTTCAGTGAGCTCCAAGAGGAAAGAAGCCATGAAATCATGAGGATTGTTGGAGCTTCCCTGAGCAGGAGGTTGAGGTGTCAATTTAATTTCAGGCTTGTCAGACAAGCTCATGTCAGAAATACACTGCAAGACAAAGGCAGCGTGAGAGGGAGAAGAGAGATGAGCTTTGCCATGAAAACTAACATGAAGTGACATGAGATTGGTATTGGAAGCAGATGGAACTTGGGGGTTAAAATGTTAATTCTGGGAAGCACCAGTTGCAGGGAGAAATCTTCCTGGGCATCCCTGGCACAAGGAACTTCTCTGCATGGAGAGGGAGTATGAGGAAGACTCATTGTCAAAGTTGGACTAGAATATGAGAATGGGAGCAGGAATAGGGACTACAACAAAATTAATGATCCTGTCACCAAACAAAGCCATATTATTTTGAGGATGCACACTAAGGGGGAAGGGTAATCAAAGGAGGCTTCAGGAATCTAGAAAGTGCTTCATGAAATATTGAGGAAGCTGGGAATGCTTCAAGGAATGCTCAGGTGGTCAGCCTGGGATTTGGCTAAAAGAATCCAATGCAAAAGGGAATTGGAGTGTGTAATTTTGAAAAGAATTCAAGTGGTGCAGACTTTCAAAACCTAAGAATACATGATAATTAATATTAAAGGAACAAAAGAAGAAAAGCACAAAGAGGCTCTGAAATAGTTAAAAAATTGGAGGATTGAAAAGGAGATTTTCATATGAAAAGTGGGTATTGAAGAAGTGCATGTGCCAAAGGAGCAGTCACTACATGTTTAAATAGTACTGTACTATCTATATGTGGCTCAAAAATGGTGTTAGATAGCACTAGTATCCAAGGAGACTGCCTAGACTTAACATGATTTCATTGAATGAATGCCTGAGGGAGAATCATAATAACTAGTGAAATATAGAAAATGTGTGCGCTATTTTTTGATTTGAAGAAGCTGGAATATCTGCAAGAGTGTAGTCTTGATTGGATTATGGTTTTATTGGAAGTACCATAGTAGAGTAATGTAGAAAATTGTGTTAAATATTACTGGAGCAGAAAGTTGGAAGTTGGTGTAGGCAGATAAAGTAGAAATGGTATATTTTGGTAAACAGGTGGAGTGATTATAGTTGAAGCAAAAGCAAAAAGTTTGATGGAAACTTTTCAGATTAAAAGCATGACTGAGGATATTAGTGTTCAATTGGATAGACAGAAGGTTTTTGTTTGTATCAATGAGGAAGGTATTTGGATTTCTAGGTGTGACTGGTCAAAGGCCAAGTTTTGACCACACCTATTGATAGCAATCACACAGCCATGAATTGATTTCTCAAACAAAAAAAAGAAGGACCCAACCAGTCACCATGTCCAGGAGAAGCTAAAAATAGAGAAAGTAGAGCTTTTTATTTTTTAATTAAACCTTTTTTTAAAAAAAAACCTTCCTGATGTTTCCATCAGTGTTGAGCACACCCAGTTTTTTTGAATCATGATACAGATATTACTATCAGCTTTTTAAATCTATTGTCTATATAAACAGGCACTTTTTATTGTATTGTTATATTTTTTCTTTCTCTCTTATGATTTTTCTCAGAATATATTTCTACAAGTTTTTTTTATAAAAGACTTCAATAAAGAGTCCTCTCTAACAATTTTTCTCCTTACCACTAGGATAAAAATTCATTGCCATAATATCCCCTAAAAAGAGCAAATTTAGAATTTAGTATTATATTTCAAACTTTATCACATGTGGCAAAATTATCATTACCAAAAGTAATTTGAGTTAGAACCAAATATTGGTTACGAAACAAAATTCTTTTGCCAATATTCCGGCTGATTTCAAGAAAAGGGTTAACCACCTGTACAGTGGGTAGACAGAAATAATGGGACTGATTGACCAAAAACAGTTGGTTTATTTTCAACCATTTTTTTCAAGCTAAATCTATCATCCAAAAACAGGCATGTATTTACATTTATTAATAAGATTATTGTTTCAGCATCTGCAATTTAATTATAAAACAATTGAAATTTCAAAGAATATCAAATTCTAATTTTTTGAAAAAAATCTTAGAAAGCACAAAACACTCAAAAAAAATGCCAGAGGAAAAAGAAAATTGAAAAATTCTGCACTGTTGATATTTTTTCTTCTTTATAGGGGTTTTAGAGAGGATAAAAATGAATGATTTTTATGAAAAAAAAAATATTGAGATTTTCTAAAAAAAATTCAAACCAATTTTGATTGATGTTGATTTTTCAGTGCCTTGGTATGATGGTGATGATAATCTTGAGAGAGGTAGGTTTGAATTCATGCAAAAAGATAAAAAATGTTCATCCAAGCTTTTTATGTCTCTGATGTCCATGTTGTTCAATATCTCTGCTCTTCTTCCACTTTGAGGTGCCTTGAGATGCTTGAGTTTAAATTTGTTTGAGGTTGTATTGGAGTGGAGGTGGTTCACATTGTTCTAAAATTGAATCCAACCATTGACATTATACCCTCTTCCAATAGTTGGACAATCTTGATCTTCCAAAAGAATCAATGGCCTGAAGAAAAAGAAATATCAAAAGAAAAACAATGAATCAGAATCAAATGTGAAGAATAAGATTCTGAAAAAATCACTTACCATGTTTTTTTTGAATTGATTGAGCAGTCAGACATAAAAATGAAAAAACCAAGTGGGTGGTGATGTGCCCATGGTTCAGATGGAGTGGGATCCCAAAGATGGGTTGGTCAAAATCACAATTGAGGCACCCGGGGCTTTATCTAAATTGTTTGAAGCACCTGGGTGTGGTTGATTTGACAAAAAGTCACACAACTTTTGTTTACCCACTTTACATTGGTGGATTTACCACCCTGGGTTGGGGAAAATATATGAGACAGTTCCTGCAGGGGATTTTCAGTTCCAAGTTAATAGCAAGACAAAACAAAAATAGTCCAGGGGGGGTGGGGGGTGGGAAGAGTTATTGATTTGCTAAAAATAACCCCAATTTGACAGGTTTCTTTGATTCTTGATTTGTTGCAATGGTAGGTATCTGGAACTTCCTTAGGGTTTGATCAGAAAGGTTGCTGTGTTGCAAATAGGTTTGCCATCAGGTCCAACCACTGAGCTAAAATTAACTCTAGGAATAAAGAAATGGTGCATAAGTCTTGAAACAAGGATAATAAAATAATTTGGAGGAACTCACTGTTGTAAGCGTGAGGTCTGGGGGTCAAACCAGTCACTTGGACAGGTATTGTGGTCTTATCCACTCCAAGAATGTAATGTTTCACAGTTCTGGTGATGGTGCTTGGGTTGCTTTGGATAATGGCCTGAGCTGCCATATGATTAGTGCAACTTCAAGAAAAATTCTTGGATAAAAAGTGAAAATAATTTTCAAGAGAATGATGATTAATAAAATGTGCAGGGCCTTTTGTAGTTATCTCCTAGAATTTATTCTGGAAATGGTAAATAACTGAATCTTGAATAATAAAATTCCTAAAATATAAAGAGCTTGATAAGAGCTCAGTAAGGTTTCAAAACTTTTTTATTCAATGTGGTAGTAGGCCAAAGGCTGAAGGATTTTTAAGTGCCCTTTTACTGGTTGGTGTACAATTATAGTGAGGAATTTTTTTGGTAATCCCAAACTGGAATACTTTGAGGAAGGGATCTGGTTCTTCTCCCCAAGAAAATTTGAACTCCAATATACTCTGTTACAATAAGTGTTAACAAAGGTCAAAAGTTACCTGGATCATATGTATAAATGGTTGAAAAATAAATACTCAGCACAATGAAGACAGGTTCTTGAATGGTGCAGCGCTTGATATAAAAAACCTCAGATTTATTCAATTTACAATGGGTGGACAAAGGGTTTGGGAATGGCCCCCAATGTTTTCCCACCAATTTTTTTTTTTGATTTTTTTGTGCCTTTTTTGATTTTCTTTTTCCTGAGAAAATAAAAGGAAAATTTGTGTAGAAATTCATTCATTTAAATTCCTGAGAATTTCAATTTTAATTTACAAGGAATTGAGATTTCTTTTTTTAAAAAAAATAGAATTCACATAAAATTGACAGATAAAAATACAGTATATTTTTCCATTTAATGGATCATTCATTTACAAAATTATTGAAAAATAATTCAGCATTGAAATTTGATGTTAGTTAGATGGAATAGAGATAAAAAAAGGAAGAATAATATAGAAATAAGATAAACAAAAATAATTAAATTTACCATTGGGTAGAGCCAACCCCAACCTTGATGACAGATTGCATGAAATCAGGCATGGAGTTGATGAAATTTATTAGCTTTTGATGCAGAAATTTATCCCAGGTGTCTTGGTGGGTTCTTTCCATCTCAGGGATTTATTTTATTTGGTAGAGCTTCTGGATGTTATTTTTTATAATTTTCCATGAATTCTCAATTGGATTGAGATCCAAGGACTGAGCTGGCCAACCTAATTTTTTAATACCATGAGTGTGTTTCCATTATTTGCTTAGCTTTACCTGGTGGACTGGGGTCAAATCTTCCATTTAAACAACATTGCATTCATTAAATTATGAAATACAGGGGCCAAGAGTGCCTTTGTAAACAATTTCAATGAAATCACAGGCTGTTTTTCCTTTTGGAGGCATAAAAAAAAACAAGAGAAGAGGTGCTTTGATCAATGAAAGCACCCCAGATCATGATAGAGGATCTCTCAATTTTTAATATGGGAGCAATAAATTCAGAGTTGAATTTTTCATCAGGGACTTTTGAGACCAAGACTTGCTGCAAGTTGTTGCCAATTTCAAAGCTTGATTCATTGGTTCAAATGCCTCTTTCCCAATTTTAAATAGTCCAATCTTGATTTTCACAAAAAATGTGAGTATTTTGTTCTGATATTAATTTATAAATGCTTCTTGGCAGAAACTCTTGAAGAAAAACCAAGCTGATGAGTTTTTTGTGGAATTATTTGGGTTGAAACTTCTTTCACAATTAAGTTTTTTATCTGAGGGGCCTTCAAATTTTACCAGCTTTGTATTGCACACCCAAGCTCATACATATTGCAACCTTTCATCTTGCAAGGAGTTGCAGATATTTTTAATGGCTTTAAATTTCCAAAAATGTTGAGCCATTTTATAAAATTATAGAGATTTGTTTTTGGAATCTTCAAATTGAAGGCAATGTGAATATCAGACAAATATGCTTTTTACATTCAAAACATGTGGACCTGGGTCTTTTTGGATAGGGCTTTTCTATATTTCTGTTCTTCATCTAAGATTATATAATAAAATTAATCAATTAAAAGAATTCAGAAAACTGACAAAAAATGTTGGACCAACTAAAAACGCTTACTAGAGTCATTGCATTATCAGTTGAGGTAGGTAAAAAGGGGATGGTGGCCATGGGGATGATTTTGAATCAATCAGTGTGATTAACAGGAGGATTTCAAATGATATTTTAAAGCAAAATTTGCAAAAAGATCCCCAATCAATATGGAGTGGGTGGGTGTGGTCACTTTAAAATTCAGTCACAAATTTTTTGTGTACATACAGTGGGTGGACAAAAGTCATGGTAATTATTTCTAAAGTTCCCACACCCGCCCACTCCGAAGAACCCAGAATCCTTGAAAAAATTCATTTAAAACCCACGCTAAATAAAATCCTCTTCACCACATTGTTCTATTCTACTCCATCCCCCTTCCATCTTCCATCAACACATTGTCCAATCACCTTGAAAGATGAATTTATTAAGTTTTTTTTTTCTTCTTTTTTTTGTCAATTATTATGAATTTTTTTTTATTTTTTAATTGATTTTTTACTGATATTTAAACAATTAAAAGAAGAAGGAAAATCAATGGATGAAATCAAGACCGGGATTGTTGCAATGTATGATGCAGGTTCCTTGGGTAGTGAAATTAGTTCAAATTTGGGTATTCAAAGGACAACAGTATATAACATCCTCAAGAAGTTCTGGGACCAAGGGAAAATCAAATCTTTCAAAAAACAGGAAAAAATCAGAAAAGATCCAAGTGCAATCTTTGGGAGATGGGCCAAATCATCAAGAACTGTTTTAAGTTGAAGGCCCCCAAGATCTTCAATTTTATTTTGAAAGATGTAAAAACTTGGAAAATTTGACAAAGATCTCATTAATTGGGTTTCTATTTAATACCAAAATAAAAGAAGCCAAATCCAAGAAATTATCAAAAAAACTCACCTTTGCTTGCAAGCATATGAATTGGACCTCTGAAGAATGGATGAATATCATTTGTACCAAAAAATCTAGCTTCCAAATTGGAAAGGATTTGCAGTGAGTCACGGTTGGGAAAAATGCTCAAGAAAAATTTGGAACTGAAGTTTTGGCCCTTGCATTCAAGATTGGGAGTTCATCAGTTATGGTATGGGGTGCCTTCATTGGTGAAAGCACCTCCCCACTTATAATTATGCTGCCAAAACAAAAAACTGAAAAATATTTGATTGAAATTGTTTTCAAAGGGGTTCTTGGCCCCTGGATTGCAAGATTTAAACAATCTATTTTTTAATGGAGGACTGGGCCTCATTCCATAAGGAAACAATTAGCCAAGACTGGAAATTCCCCAAAGGAATCAAAAAATATGTGGGCAGCTATATCACCCAACCTCAATCCAATTGAGAACTTATGGAAAATATTTTTAAAAAAAAATCTAACAAATTTACAAACCAAAGAAAATCCCAGATATATAAAGAGCCCTCAAAAGAACCTTGGACAGGTTTCTGCATCAAAAAATCAATAAACCAAAGAATCAATGCCTAATTGTATGAAGGCATTTATCAAGGCTAGTTGTGTTTCTATTGGATGGTAAAATCAGTAATTTTTTTCTATTTTTATTGCTTTCTTATCCTTCGTCATCTTATCACTATCTTATCAAACTCCAATCAATTTTTTATGGTAAATTAATTTGAAGTATTTTTTGATATCCATACTCCATTAAAAGGCCAAATATATGGTATTTTAGTCTTGTAATTATAAGCTTTTTTTTATTTTTAAAAAAGAAAAATGAAACTAATCATAAAATAAAAACAAGATGCTTAGCTATCGAAAAAAATCAATCTTTCAAAAATATATTCCTTTAAATTTGTGAGAAAACAAAAATCCAAAAAAGCTTGGAAAAAAAGGTGGGTCAGTGCCAAAAATTTTTTTTAACCACTTTAAATTTCAGCAAGAAACTTTGGAAACCCATAATAGTAAGCAGGCCCCAATTTGTTGAAAGTGAGATGTATTCTTTCAATTCATATTGATCCCCCTTACCATCTTCCTGTGTCATCCTAGGCACAGCATTTGGATCAATCCCAGATGTACTTCTTTTTTATGTTTTTCAGAATCTGAGAAAAACACCAGTCAAGGAGTTCAAATTCAGTCATGTTTATTGGTCCAAGCAGTTGGGTCCAGGAACATTACTGTAGGTTTTTTTAGAATAAAAAGATGTATTTCATCAGGAATTTTTCAAATAAAAAAAGAGCTCTTTTTTGATTCAGCTCCAAAGGTGAACCCAAGGAAGAGAAAATCAAGGAAATGCAATCCACAAGCAGCTAAATTACGTCAAAGATCATTCCCAATAAACAGGCCAATCTTTATTCCAAAATTCAGTTTAATTGAAATTATGTAGTGAAACAAGGTCACAGACCTGATTTCATACACTTTAAATCATGATTTTTGCTCAGTAAAAAAATACTTGATCTGGTTGCAATTGGGACCAAGTCGCAATTTCCCCATTTCTTCTATCATTTTGTTTGGGTAACCTTCTCCCATCAATTTTTTAAGCTTTTTATTGGTTTGATTTACAATAATAATCATAATCTAACACCTCTTGTCTCTGACCTCACGTGTCTAAGCTATAGGAGTTGATTCAATCTTAGAATTTCAAAAAGATTTTGGTCTACATTATTATTATTCAGAAACAAAATAACTCAAAAATTTACAATTTGATCTAAAATTTTTTCATATTTATACCACATGGTAACCGCATTTGTTAAGTTTCTATTATTAATACAAATAGCTGTTTGCACGGAATTTCACCAGAAATTATTCAGAAATCTTCTATGTATCATTAGAGATCCAGATCTTTGAATTATATTGTGGATGCTTCTTTCAGCTACTCCATTCTGCTTGGGATAATAAGGGGGATTGACTTGGAATGGAACTCCTGATGATCTCAGATGACTCATGAATTCATGGTTTTAAATTAAATTCCTCAATCTATTTTGAGGTTAATTAATTTGTGATTGGATTTTTTCATGAATTTCAATATAAAAAATTTGATTCCTTCTATGAAATAATACTTGGGTTTATATAATAGTGGATACCTAATTATAAAGAAGCTTTGGTCATCAGTGAATAGTGTATATATTAGTGGATAGAATGAGTGTTAATAATGTCACTTAGATTCAAGTGAAAATTCTCAAGTGGCTTGCTGCTTTGTCTGTTTTGTGGTAATGAGGCTTCCTTGGATTCTTTGACCACTTGCGAACTTCAAAAAAAAGGGATCTATAGTCTTGGTTTTGAAGATATTAGCATTCTTCATCCTGTTTTGGATATCTGTATTGGGGTGTTCAAAGCATTTATGGATGGTTTCAACATAAATGTTTGTTAAGAGTGAGTATTTGGGTCTCACCTTAAATGAGAATTTGAATTACAGGAGAATATTTGTAAATTTTACCCTTAGTAAAACCTTTTTGCAGTTTTTTAGTTCTACTATGGTTCCCTTCTTGGATTTTTTATTTTTTTTTATTTAAGGCAGATGAATCCGGCTATGGGGATTGTTGATAATTGAGGCACATAAAGGCCATTTTCAAATTCAATTTTTTGACCATTGAAAACTAAGATACAAGCTTTCCCAATTTCTTGCGCAGGTAGAGTTCTCTCTCTGCCAGCCATCTTCAGTTGAATTCCTGTGATTTCATTCATTAATTTCTTGGAATTGAAATAATTGATGTTATTGAAAATATGCTGAGGAGATTAGTTATCAAATATAATCATGTATTCCTTCTTGCCTTGTTTTCCATAGAAACAGCTAGGGATTCCTGGTTGAGGGCATTCAAGTATTGTGGCCAAATTTTACTGAGTACAATTTTTGTCCTTAAACCATTCTGGAATATCCCCCCTCCATTGGCCTTGGAGGATTTTCTTTTATAACAAGGAACAACAGTTTACTTCATTTCTCTCATGGTTTAGACTTTCTGGACGTGTTCAATAGCCTCTGGTTCAAACATTTTTTCCACTGGGAGGGGAAAAAACTAGTTAAACTTTTTGTTTTGTTCCCATACCAGAATTATTATTGGAAAAAATGGAGAAACTCTGTGATTCTAAAGGAGTTCCTAAGATATTTTATCATAGTTTAATGTTTAAAAAAATCTGGAATAGTTTTTTTCATTATTTTATCTAGTATTTATTGACTCAAGGAGGGTGTAGACTGACCTGGGATAAATTTCTAGGTCACCTCAAGCTTGCAAAATATGGGATTTTATTCTTTCAAATTTTTCAATTCCTTCTCTAATAGATGTTGAGGGTCCTTTTTTCAATTTTTTTCAATTGTTTTTGGAGATAATAGATTTTTCTAATGGAAGTTTTGGTATGGGAAGCATTGAATTTATCCCAGATTAGGGAAGATTTTCTATAACTAGCCAGTGTGGTTGATTTTTGATATTTTTCATTGATCTGGGTTGCATTGCATGATTAAAACTGACTGGGAAACAAAGAGCTAAGTATTTCCTTGATGGCATTGTGGTGAGCCAGTGATTAATTTTTGGGAGTGGGATAATCATGATGTAGATATTAATCTGAGTCAATTGATTTTAGAGATACTATTATAGCTTGTGACCAGGATGAATAGTTTTTGTTTGTAAGTTTATTTGAAACATTTATTTTGGAAAAAAGGTTAATTATCTCTTGATTAACTAGGCGGCATTTCCTGGTTAATAAAGGGTCTGGTTTTTGAGATTCTGTGCTTTTTTCAAAATTGAATGTTTCTGTTGTAAATGCTTTTTGGTTGGATGGGGTTGCTGTGGGTGAAGCAGTGCTTTTTACCATACCAAAAATGGGTGATTCTTTGAAAGTAGATATTTTGTATTGTATTCTATTTCTACCATTTAAACATTGGAGTTTTTTTTCTGGATAATAATAATAAACACAATCTCATTGAGCTGATAAGATTTTATAAAATCCTATAGCTTATGCACCTGAGAGAGTATTATTTTCCCCAAACAACATGATTGAAGCAATTATTAATTTCTTAAAATACATAAAGTATCTTTATATAAATAACTAACACCTGAATGATAATAATTTAGAGGCCCAGCATATAACCATGGCAAAATAATTCAAAAAAAAAAAAACTAAAGGCGTTATTTTAGCGAGGAATTCCCAAAATCATTCCAACATGAATGATTGGCATTTTTGCAGCAATTTTTTTTCTATAATCACACAAATTGGTGTGCATTCCAACCCCAGAAAGCCATGCAGCCTATTTAAGGTTTAGGGAAGTGCCTGGGGTGAGATAAAACATTTTTTGATGGCTTCTTGGTTCCCCAAAGGCCTGTAGACATTAATTGATGCATGGGGGCTAATTTAAGGCCTCCAGACCCCGTGTGGGGTCTGTCTGGGTTAGAATATTCTGGAAAATTAAATTCTGGACACCAATTGAGTTAATTAAATATTTAAAAATTCTATGACTATCAGTTTTTTTCAAGGAATCAAAATTTGAAGTAAGATTTTTAAAAAACTCTTTCCAGTTTAAGAAAAACAAGAAAAATGATGAGAATCCATTTTGTTTACACAAAATGGAAAATTTCTGGTGGAATTTAAATACCTTTGTATCAAACATTAATAAACTTACTTAAGTGATAAACATACATATTTCATGCTGGGAATTCCAATATTTCAAAGTATGCAAACAAAAATATCATCCATTATATAAAAAATTATAAAAAATTTAAAAAAAACATACTTCTCTCAAAGAAATTTAAGATTTGTGATGAAATGTAAATAACTTTGTAAGAAGAAAAAAAAATAATACATAAAATAGTACAGATACATATTTCACTAGTGGTTTAAATATTCTGAAAAATCTCAACAAAATTTTCAATTATTATTCAAAGAAACCAATTTTTTGAATTCCAGAATTTTACTTTTGTAGTTGATGAAAAGTTTGGTTATATTTTCCAAAATATTTGAACTACTTATGAAATGGATATATTTATTTTTATATTATTTTTATGAGGTGTTTATATTCCATCATAGATATTGATTTTTCTTCAAAGAAGTATGTTATATATTTTTTTTGATTATTTATTTAATGGTTGACATCTTTGTTTGAATATTTAGAATCTTTTTAATTTCCAGCATTAAATA
Organism: Puccinia polysora; assembly: GCA_025617555.3. Classification (NCBI taxonomy): domain Eukaryota; kingdom Fungi; phylum Basidiomycota; class Pucciniomycetes; order Pucciniales; family Pucciniaceae; genus Puccinia; species Puccinia polysora. The sequence goes on from CM062635.1 coordinate 16,564,493, forward strand.
GGTATATGTAGCATTTTATTTATTTTATTTATGTTTTTTATAAATTTATTTAAATTCCACCAGAAAAAATCCATTTTTTGTGATAAAAATGAATTTTCTTCATTTTTATCATTTTTCTTACATTGGATAAAGTTTTATTTTCAAATCTGAGGTCATGTTGAATTCCTTTCAAAAAATTGAGATTGATTGAATTTTTATATACTCCATTGGTTTCCATATTCGAATTCTCCCAAAGGCTCTACCCCATAAAGACCCCACAGGGGGTCTGGAGGCCTTAATTTATCCCCCCAGGACTTCCTGGGGCAGGAAGGCCTGCCAAAAGGCTTCATTTTGGAACAAAAAAGTACTAGGGTTTCTCCCACCCCAGGAATCCCTTCAAACCTTGAAAGGGATGCATTCCTTCCTGGGGCAGGAAGGACTCCCAAAAGGATTCATTTTGGAAAAAAAGTACTATAATGATTCCAATGATGCCTGTTGGCATTATTTTAGCTTTTTTTTTGCTAGAATAAAGTTGTTTTCTGTCATTGGCGTGATTTTAGTAATTTTCTTTGCATTATTAGGGAGTAATGGAGTTAAAAAACCCGCCATTCTTTTAATGGTGGGTTTCAACCCAGATACACCATTTTAAAACTGTCATTAAAAAATCCAAAAGACCACTTATTTCACCAGAGAGGTGTCAGAGTTACCCACAAATAGGTGGGTTTTTTTCAAGTATAGTATGCATGGGGCCCTGAACCTGAAAAAAATGGCCACCCATAAACCCCATTGATGGTAATCAGGAAAAAAATATACCAAACCAAGTCTGAAAGTCAAGAATCCAGAACCAGGACACGCTCATAACCATCCTTTGGATCTCAAGAACCAGGTAAAGCTCACTCATCAACTAACCCACTCTAATCATCCTCCAACAACCTTGATCACATCCAGAATGACACTGCCACCAGAAACAACCCATACCCCCTCTCCCCTTCACTCAGGAAAGCTAGCTGCTCTCATCATCAGTCACCCAATTGGCACACTATCACCAACCCCAAAAATTGTCTCAAAGATGAACAGTCTTGATGCCCATACATGCAAATGTTAGCATCTGATTATCACAGTATTATTCATAGCACCATGGGTGGTCTGGGCACTCCAGTAGTAAGAACTGACAAATTTTAAGAGGATCTCCAATTTTCTCCTCCTCTTACATATCTTGAATTTCATCTCCAATCATCTTTTGATTTGTTTGGTTGCTCTAGGGCAATTTGGGCCACTCAAAGTATTTGGTGGAAAGGACCAAAAATCATCCAGGTCAAAATAAATAGATCTTTAAAAATTGGGTTCAATGGAAAGGATATCATTGTTGCACTCTGTGGAAATTTCAACAAGGATGAATTCTTGAATATTTCCATCAATATTGTTGGAAATGGGGTCAAGCAGCTTAGAATAGATGAGAGATTGGCCATCTCAAATATGAAAACTGAGTGGGGAGCTCAGGCTTTCCATCATTGCCCAAATCCCAATATAATCATCAATCACAAGCTTTGGAAGCTTTATTACCATCCTTTACCATCACTCTATCTGGAACTTTAATCTTGTTTTACTAATGAAAATATCAATACCAATGGTATCTATCCAGGTAAATATACTTACCAAGATCATATCACAGCCAATCAAAAGTTGCAGGTTGTCATGAAAAACTATGAACCAAAAGTTTCTGGGATTGTACAGGACTTATGCCCAAGCTCTCATGATCCAATTCTTCATGCTCAACCAAAAGAAACCAATTTTACTCAAGTAGATGGTAATCTAACCAATTGAGTGCTCCAAAGTTGTACAACTGGAAGGGGGGTGATCTTAAGTACTGAATCTAAATTTGGTACTGGATCATCTTGAGGAGAGGCCACAGTTCTCAAGAACTCCAGGGTATTTATGGTTGGTATTCTGAGTGAGATCTTCAAGAGAAATTTCATCAACAATGGGTTGATTTTCTTAGAATTTATCAACCTCCTCCAATTCTTATGCAATAAATTCCCAACCAACTGGCAGGAATGATTTAGAAAAATTGTCACCATATGGCAAGTCTTGTTTGATTTTCTTTGAGGAATCCTCTCACTGTAAAATCCTAGTCTCACCAAACCGGTTGTATTTCAACTTCAACCAATTGGTGTGGTGGTTGCTTATAGACACAAAGGCAAGAATTCTCAGCAGTTACATTTGACTGGAGGGCTCAGCAGTGGGAAGATGCGGAATCTGCAGCAGAATAGAAAACTGAATCTGAGCTATTCATATTGCATACTCTTGTGGGAGAAGAAAAGGGCTCAGAAGTTGGGCAGACACAGGATCCACGGCACAATGGGAACCTTGCCTGAGTTTTTGTCAGCTTTCTACTATGTCAGAGCTGGCTGCAAAAGCACCAAAAATAATAAAAATAAAATAAATTAATAAAAAATCAATAAAATGATAGTAATATTCAAAATATTATTGAGGATTTGTATTCTCCAACCAAATTTAGGTAGGGTCACTCAGCAATGCTACCTTCCAATTCTCACTCCTTACCCATCTTAATTAAGATAGTAGGTTAGCTGTACTCCACAGTACCACCAGTAAAAATATTGTCACTTCCCTCACTTCATGTGAAAGTTCAGGCTTGGGTTTTGTGGCTAAATTTAATTCAGAATTAGAGAATTCTGTATATTTTGGGAGTTATTGACAAAAAAGCATTTTGTCAAGACTCCCGCACACAGCCGCAACAGCTATGCTCTTGCGCAACAGATTTCAGAGCAAAACCTGCATTAGAGAGAAGGCTTTCAAGAGGGCGCGCAGCCCCAGGAAGGTGACCAGCACACAGTTGTGGGAAGATGCAAAGAAACAGGTGCAACAGCCACTGTCTAATGACAAGAAGCCACTTTCAAGGTACCTGATGGTCATGCTAAAACATAAATGGAGCCATGCAGCGTAGGTAATGAATATATCCACTGCTAAGCGAAGGCCAAAAAAATAATTAAATCAAATCAAACTATCTAAAAAGACAATAATAAATTTAAGTAAAATTTTTAAATAAAAAAATAAAAGTGTCAAAAAGAACAATTAAAAACTTTGGAGGCCAGCGTACCTCAGATAATGTGGCATATATGGGAACTTCTGGATACCAAATTTTCCATGAAATTCTCATCAACTAGAAGATGTAACAATATTACAAAAGTTCCCAAAGAAACTATTTTAAATAAAAATTTTTACTAAAACAAATTCAACTTCAAAAGTAACCATTAACAGATTTGAAGAGTTTAATAACCTACTTCCCATGAAATTCATAAAAGTTTCAAGACATCATAATTAACTTGGAAGTTCCCTGAATTGGAATAACCCAAAATATCACATAGAAAGTAAAATTGACTTTCTTTATTAAATTATTTTAATAAACAAACACCAATTTTGAAAATTTATATCAACAGCTTCAAAGAACCAGAAATCCAACTTAGAGTGACATAACCAGGAACTTTATGAGAGAAAAATGTTCTTAGAATATTAAATCAATTTTTTAAAATTATCATGAATCCAATGAATAAAGGAAGATCATGTGAAAAACTGGGCGCTTTTTCCCAACAAATTATCAAATTATTATTGGAAATAGCTCCAGATCCGGACTGATCAAGCTCCCATCCAGGCTAAAGAACCTAGAGAACATTCCACTGGCTGCCCTTCTAGCCTCAGCATCCAGACCCTCTGGCCCCTATGACCCTCAGAAGGATAGGCTAGGATCCAGAAAGTTATAAATAAAGGACCCTTTTTGATTATATTGAGAACCCAGACCCAGTCACATATACATCCAGACACTGTTCCAAAGTGATAAATTACTTATAAGAGATAATTAAGTTATTTATGGCTTTAGTCTGATAATTCTTCCCTGTCCCAAAACCCTTATAACCCCATTTATCCTGCTTAAAGTCCTTTAAACCCAGAAACGGGCTTAAACCCTTCCAGTATGAGAAATTTCAGGTAAAGAAGGAAGATAATACTCAACCAGTGAGTACATATCTCCTCTCTTCTGTGGCTGCTCTGCTACAAGGTCCAGCCACTCCGTTATATATTATATATACATATTATCTATTGGTAATAAATCCTTTTGATATTATTATTGAAGGCTCTGAAGTAACCAGGTGCATGGATTAAAAAGTTAATTCCCTGAAGAAGAGGTGTTGAAGATCCCCAGTATAAATACTTTGGCCACTCTTTTTAATTATATATTAATTTATTTATTATTAATACATACCAATACCCAATCAAATCTACCTTGCATTTGCTTTATCCATATTTTTACAGATCATTCATGCTGGATTGTGAATAAGATATTTATTCTTTACTACATCAACTTTGGTAGCTAAAAGGTAGCAAGGACCTTGGCATCCAGGAGGCTGACCATTTTGCCTTTTGCGGGAAAAAATTTATGGTAGATGATTGGCTGTATTTGGCAACTATGGATTTAGGATTGTATTTATATAAACGCAGAAGCAATTTATTAGAGCTATGGGGTATGTGTCCAAGGATTGACTATGGGTTGTGAAGTGGGGATTGCAGAAGGGTATGTAATCTTTGGAACAACAGAACACAAAAGTCAAGGATGCAGCATAGAGGTCAAAGGGGATCCAAAAGGAAGATTGTTGGGGATCTTTTCTTATGCAGTATGCAGGATAGAAGGGGATATGCTAAAAAAGGTCTTTGGGGATCTAGCATCAACACATAAAACAGCAGATTGACTAGTAGGTCTATCAGAGATTGCAGGTAAAGCCAAAAATAATGCATGCAGACAGATTTTCTAAGAATGGATCACAACTAATGGTGAATGGTATAATTGAGGGAAGAATGGGGAAGGCAGTGAAGAGGAAGACTCTTTTTTCTTTCATTATTTTTTTTGTTTGAGTTAATTTTTTGGGTTGTATATATAAGGGGTTGTTTTTGCTAGCACATTGGGTTGGGTTTTATTTTATATTATCATTGGAGTTTATCTTATGATATCATAGCACATGGTATCTTCTTGATTATGAAATGAGAATATTACAGCGCAGAGCTCATTTCAGATATCTTATTTAGCTTTTTTTTCAAGTTATTTCATTGTAGAGGAGTTGCAGGGGAGTCTGAAGGGTGCAGATTCATAACACAAACAACAAAGGGGGAAGTCCAGGATAGTCTTCTAAGCATTGCAGATTTTGTTTATTTTCTTTTCAGAGTCAGCCTTTTCTAGGATAAATTGGAGTAGAATGGGTATTATAACAAACATAATTTAATAAATTCTGGAATGGAGCGGTATTGTTGTGGATAGCAGCAGTGGCACACTTTCTTGCAACACATCAGTCAATTGGTTCAGTAAATTTAAACCCCCAATGCTTGGTCTTATCACCCCCCCCTACACCCCTCTATTTCTCATACTGATCTCTTTTGACTCTCAATCTATCTACTTTGCAAAACCAAAATCAAACAACTATAGTATTGCCCCCAAATTTGTGGACTGATTGTAATTTAATAATTATGATGGAATGTGGGTTGATTGGAAAAATGTGAAAAATAAAAACATTTTTTAATTTTCAATTAAACCATGTTTAAGCTATTGTAAATATATTGATTTAAGGGGTAATTCAAGCAAAATATACATTTCAAACACATCAGTTTCTGGGATTTAATTTGGGGAATTATCAGGAAATAATAAAATTGGGTGCTTATTGGAAGAAAATTTTTAATTTTCAAATTGAATAATGATTAAGTTGAAAAATACATCATTTTTAATTTTAAATAAAATCAGAATTACACTAAAAATAAATGGAAATTTTGTGATGTAGGATTAACTCAAACACAATATAAATTCAAATTAATCAGTTTCTGGGATTTATAGCATTTAAAATCTCATTGTAAAAAATTTTATCAGTTTCAAATGGATTTTGGTTTTCAGCTCTGTGTTTGACCACTATCCTTGTTGAGCGTCTGGAACTGCTCCTTGAAAATGCTACATATAAATGACCATGGCTGAACACTGGATCTTGCATATATTGAATAAAATTGAAAATTTTCTGACCTTGAGATTTGTTTATTGTCAATTAAAAAGCCAAATTTACTGAAAACTGTTTGCAAATCAACTTGAAAGGGAGGCCATTTTCATCAGGTTCAGTAACCAAGGGGATGGGGGGAATGGAAACCAGCCTTCCTATTGAATCACCAGTTGAAATCTTTGCAACTATAAAATTACTTTCCAATCTGACAACAATCAAGCAAGTTCCATTGCAAATCCCAATTGTACATTCCATGTTTCTCAAAATAGTTATAGGGGCACCCACTTTCAGAGTTAAACTATGAGGAGGAAAGTTGGGAAGAAATAATGTGTTAAGGAACTCTTGTTGGTATATATTTTGAGTATCATCCTCAACAGAGTCATGGCTGTAATAAGTCTTCATAGTTTGGTTTTCTTCATTTCCAGGGAGAGAATATAATAGAAATTTCTTTATGTTGTAAACTCCTGTATTTTTGCAACATAATACAACACGTTCCATGAGATTACCATCTTCAAGGTAGCTATGGAGCAAGTTTGGAAAAAAATTTCTGATTAATCTATCCAAAGCTTCATCTTCACTAAAACCATGAATAAAAATGTGATGAGGAAGCAAAATTTTATTTGAAACCTGTGTATTATTCCAACCATCTCCAAAATTGAGTAAGAAATTCTGGTAGTCAGGATCCCCTGCAGTACATATATTTGAAGTAAGGTGCAAAACCTGGAAATTTCTCCAGAAAGAATAATTGAAAAAAATTGCATCAGCAATTTGGGGACGTGTACCTTTTTGAATCACAGGTAAAACTTTCCTAAATTACTAGCTAGCTAGTAACCATCAATTTTCCTCCAAAAGGTATGTTAAAATACATGAGGTCTTGAAGTAGCCTGTCAACTAATGCCAGATCATGCCTATGGCTCATAGGTGCTTCATCCCACATTATCAAGGAAGCTTTTTTCAGAGCTTCACCCTTTTTAGAGTTCTTTGATACTCTTGATGGCGTGGGATGAAACGTGGAATAAAACAGGAATATGTTGATTGAAAAAAAGCCACAGAGAATGCCTTGGGGGAATAGGTTGGGGGGCATGCAAGATGGTGGTTTTTAAAGTAGATTCTAATTCCTGGCCTGTGGGGAAATCTGTGGAGAGAAGCAGAGAATCCAGGGTATTAAAAAGGTTAGATGGAACTGAGAGATCAAATAGCAGTGGGAATTTATTTAAGGACAGCACTATTGATGGTCAATAGTTTTGAGGGGCTGGATCACAACTGATGAGCTGGATATTTCATTATTCATCCCAAGGGGAGAGAAGGAATGATGATGGGAACCAAAAGGGATGAGTGGGAAGAGCTCTTGGAGAAGCAGCCACTATCAAATGCAATAAGCAGTCTCAAGAATCAATGTGGAAAAAGCAAACACAGTGGAGAAGCCAACTAGGTATCCAGGTGGCCAACAAGTGGATTTCTACCCCGCTCAACAATTATGCAAGTTGATGCAGAGGAACCAACTGCATATCATATGAAGGAGCAGTAGGAGTTCCTAACACAAGTAGATAAGAGCGTAGAGGAGGAGGAGGAGGATGGAGAGGGTGGTTTGAGGTCCTAAGATGAGATGATGATGAAGGTGGTGGTGGTTTTCATTAGAATGGTGGATTTCATGTTTTAAACCAGCCATTTTGAAATAAATCAGTTAAGGGATATGTGTATTTCAGAAACCTGCCATTTTTAATGGTGGTTTTGGCCAAAACCAACTGTGTTTTTCTAATGGTGGGTTTTCTAACTCTGATACACACTACTATAGAATCTACCACTTTCTCAATAATTCTTCTTGATCATTGGACTTACAAAGGCTTTTTATGATGAAGCCACCATTGTGTGCTAAATAGGGCTCAAAAGCTATCCACTGGACAAAATCCTTGAAAAGGATCCATAAATTTGTGTATCTTTTTCAATGCTCAACAAGCCCATTTCTGTCAAGCCTTACTCTGATATTTCTGCTCCTCCCCCTCGATAACCACACCCTACCTAACCCCCCCCTTTCAACTTCATCACTTCCATTTAAAAACCCACACCAATTTGAAATTTTACTCAATTGATTTCAGTTTTTATTTACTTTTTTTATTTTTTTGAAATTGAAATCATGAATGAATATTTTTTTACCCTTTTTTGGGGTTGTCCTAACCCTTATCAAGTGGGGAATTGCATTTGGGAAAATTGTGGGACTGTGTCCCTAACTGCTTTATGACTCTTTCAAAGGCCCAATTTATTGAGAAAATGGTGAAAAATGGGGTTTTAACAGTCATCCACCCTTGCCCACCTCAAACAATTTTCAAAGGTTTAAAATATTTTTTTGAGGCAGTAATGGATGCTCTTATAGCCTGGTTGTTTTATTTTCAGAATATTTAAGGAATGAGATAGTATACAAAGCATAAATAAATAAAAAATGTGGTAAATATCATTCTTTTCAATTTGAGAAGATTTTAAAAAATCCATAAGCAGTTATAAAAAAAGGTTCTCAGTTTCTTACTGAAGTTCCAAACCAATTCCCAAAACATTCAAAACAACATCACCTCAATTTCCAGGTGCTAAACCCACTGGAAGGAGCAAAGTTTTTTTTTCATGGTCAATTCTATTATTAAATTATAAAAAATCTAAAGCATAACTTGTGACATGCTAGCCTTATCAGTCAAGTGAAGCCCTTGTTTTGCCTCACCCCACCTGATTGTGGCTGATTTCATACACTCCACCCATTGGCCAGTTTCAATGGGTGGAGAAAGAAGCCTAGCTGCTGATCTGCGCTCCTCAGAAGCATGCAATGCAACTGAGTTAAGTACTGAATGATTTTCGGTGGAATTTATGACTTTCATTGTCTCCTGACAGGTATCTTGATGCTCAACGGCGGAAATTTGGGTTTTTTGAAACTGGAAACTCCAATTGTTGTAAGGTTTTGAGGCTAAAAGGACTTCTTTATTTCAGTTGACAAGACTAAGGAAACATATCAGCAGAAGTAAAAACAAACCTAAAAGGACCAGTCAGAAACTGGACCAGACATGAGGAAAAGATAGGGTTGAAAAATGAAATGTTTGAAACAAGCTCTTTGTGGTTCAAGGTAAAGTGCAGGTTCTAGTGCGCAGTTATGTGAAGCAAAGCGGGACTGAGTAGGAGATGAGAAGAGAAGGGTTAGGACAAAAGAAAGAATCAGGAGGTGATAACATGAAGAAACAAGATGTTTGAAGGATACACATACCTGACTCAGAGACCTGGGGTCAGTGGTGCAAACTTGTGGTTGCACAAAGAAAGACCTTCCCCAGGATCTGAGCCAGGGGCACAACTTATTCAGGCAAGCGTATTGGAGTGGTGGGGTTGGAGTGTCTGCAGCCAGCCCCACAAGCGCGGTAAAAGAGATGGAATCAAAAAAAAGGAAAAAGAAAAAGAAAAATGGAAAAAGGAAATGGACACAATGAACATGAGTTTGGGAATTAATTTGAGCATGCTAATAGGATGGGTTAGAGACCCAACATCCAAAAATTGTGGCAATTTTGCTGCAGGTCCAACCAGGCTTTTATTGCCTGTCTTCAATCAAAAAAAAAAACTTTTTCCAAAAAAATAGTAATGGTTGGAATTTGAAAAAAAGGGGGAATTTTTAAAATTTTGAAATCTACTATGCATTTGGAGGTTGTTTCAGCAAATTACCTCATGTTGTAAAATGGATTTATTCCCATAATATGGAGTTTTTTGACTTGCATAAAATATCTGATCGCTGCAATTCCAGCAGTCTACCATAATGAAGTTATCTAGCCAATAGAATAAACTTATTTGGGAGACTCAATCTGATGAAAGAAAATTTGGCAACATATGATTATTGCTTTCAAAATATTGGATTCAGGAAAAGTCAAAACTTACCAGGATGTAATAATTTTTTTGGATATCATGCTTTTTTTAGTTGAATTTGAACATTTTTCAAAATTTCAGTAGGGTCTTTCATTTGAACCCCGAAGGAACTGGGAATATTTCTTCATTTTGAAGAATTTTTCTTTTCAGAAAAGGGATATTGGTTAATGGGTTGATAAATCTGGCCATTACAAACCATTTATGGTTGAATAGCTGGATAATCTTCAAATATACCAGTTATTTCTAAACTGCTTTGAATTTTTTTTTGATTCTCTTGATTGTATACAACCAAATGAAATAAAAAAAATAGATTAATAAATGAAAAATAATGAATAATAAATACTCAATAATAAATAATAAATAATCAATAAAAAATAAAAAATAAAAAATAAAAAATAAAAAATAAAAAATAAAAAATAAAATAAAAAATAAAAAATTAAAAATTAAAAAATAAAAAATAAAAAATAAAAAATAAAAAATAAAAAATAAAAAATAAAAAATAAAAAATAAAAAATAAAAAATAAAAAATAAAAAATAAAAAATAAAAAATAAAAAATAAAAAATAAAAAATAAAAAATAAAAAATAAAAAATAAAAAATAAAAAATAAAAAATAAAAAATAAAAAATAAAAAATAAAAAATAAAAAATAAAAAATAAAAAATAAAAAATAAAAAATAAAAAATAAAAAATAAAAAATAAAAAATAAAAAATAAAAAATAAAAAATAAAAAATAAAAAATAAAAAATAAAAAATAAAAAATAAAAAATAAAAAATAAAAAATAAAAAATAAAAAATAAAAAATAAAAAATAAAAAATAAAAAATAAAAATTAAAAATTAAAAATTAAAAAATAAAAAATAAAAAATAAAAAATAAAAAATAAAAAATAAAAAATAAAAAATAAAAAATAAAAAATAAAAAATAAAACATAAAAAATAAAAAATAAAAAATAAAAAATAAAAAATAAAAAATAAAAAATAAAAAATAAAAAATAAAAAATAAAAAATAAAAAATAAAAAATAAAAAATAAAAAATAAAAAATAAAAAATAAAAAATAAAAAATAAAAAATAAAAAATAATAAATAAAAAATAAAAAATAAAAAATAAAAAATAAAAAATAAAAAATAAAAAATAAAAAATAAAAAATAAAAAATAAAAAATAAAAAATAAAAAATAAAAAATAAAAAATAAAAAAATAAAAAATAAAAAATAAAAAATAAAAAATAAAAAATAAAAAATAAAAAATAAAAAATAAAAAATAAAAAATAAAAAATAAAAAATAAAAAATAAAAAATAAAAAATAAAAAATAAAAAATAAAAAATAAAAAAATAAAAAATAAAAAATAAAAAATAAAAAATAAAAAATAAAAAATAAAAAATAAAAAATAAAAAATAAAAAATAAAAAATAAAAAATAAAAAATAAAAAATAAAAAATAAAAAATAAAAAATAAAAAATAAAAAATAAAAAATAAAAAATAAAAAATAAAAAATAAAAAATAAAAAATAAAAAATAAAAAATAAAAAATAAAAAATAAAAAATAAAAAATAAAAAATAAAAAATAAAAAATAAAAAATAAAAAATAAAAAATAAAAAATAAAAAATAAAAAATAAAAAATAAAAAATAAAAAATAAAAAATAAAAAATAAAAAATAAAGGGTGATGATAAATTCACAACCCCAAGTTGTGTGGGAGTTGGGTAGGGCCCTACCTGGCCCATTTGAGGCATGGGGGCCCATACACAACTCTAAAGGGTTTTTCCAAATATGCGTAACCCTCAGGGGGTTGTATACGCCCTGTATACAGCATTTTTGAGTTTTGTACACCCATACACAACTATTTAGACCCTTGTAAGGGGTTATACAACCCCCAGGGGTTGTGCCCAAATTTTGGGACCCCCTGGACCACATTTAGGTTCCATCAACCCACATTTGGGATCAATGCATACTTTGTGGGACTATTGGACCACACCTAGCAATCATAAAGTGAAATTGCAAACACAATCATTGCCTTTGGCAAAAAAATCTTTGAAATTTTCCCCACTCCACAAAGTACACTCTCAACCCACCCATTGGACAACAGAAAAGTAAATTTTTACTGCCCATTGGTTAACTTTATCTTTCTCCACTCAAAAGTGAGAAAACTTTGTGGTTGTTCAATTGAAAGTTAGATTGAATACTGAAGTACCATTGCAGTTTTTTTTCATTATGGGAACAGTGGCAAGCCCTCCTGTTTATGATATGGCTGCTTTGAAGGACTAAATTGATGATGCCATATCAAAGCTTCCAAAAAAAAAGGATTTGGGTAATTAAACATTGAAAGCCTTAATTTCATCCTCATCTAGGGTTAAAATTGAGGAACAAAATGTTTCACAAATTTATTTGACCTCTGGTGGTGAGTAAAATTTTATGTTAATCTGGCCTTTGCATGGTAAGATTTGATGGAAAGTGATTGGCAGCTGGTAACTATGTAACTATGTAACTATGATATAACCATTTAATTGTTTCCAGATACACTGGACTCACCTCCTGTGATAGCCTTTGCTACTAGGGAAGAGGTTCAAAATTTTTTTTAAACATGGGAAATGAAGCATGGCTATGCTTTGACATTTTCAACTCAAAGCTTGATAAATATGTGGATTTAGGCTGCAATAGACATTTTTTCTACTCTGGGCCATTGCTCACCAAAAGGTCAAGGAAAAATCACACAAGGAATGTTAGATGCAAGTTTTAAATCTGTGAAAGTCACACAAAGGCAGACTTCTTGTGGAAAATCTCCTACAGGAATTATCAACATAACCATCAACCATCTGAACACCCCTCAGTGCATCCTCAACTCAGGAGAATTTCTGGTGAGGCCTCAGAGAATTTAAGAGAAGGAATGAATGATGGGCTCAACAAAATTAAACTCAAAAGAAAATTTGGAAAGATTTATGGTGGTAAGTATGTTGATGAATAAACAATCTATAACGCTAAGCAAAAGGTAGCGCTAGCCAAAATCAAGGGAAAAAGTGTTATGGAGGTCCTCTATAAAGAAATTGAAGATTCAAATTGTTTTAATCAATCAAGATTCAGTGGAGAGGAACAGTTGGGGGCCCTATTATTGGCCCACCTTGATTCATTTAAGCTTTGCAAGAAATTCCATTAGATTTTTATGTTTGATTTTACTTATAAAACAAATAAGTATAACATACCCCTATTGCATGTTGTAGGAATGACAGCCAGCCAAACAAATTTCACCAAAGCTCTTGTTTTTATAAAAAAATAAAAATTCAAATTCTACAGTTGGTCTGTAAATGCACTAAAGGAGCTGGCTTATGATTCGGAGAGAATTCCCAAAGTCTTTGTGATGGACCATGAAAAAGCTCTGATTTCAGCCATTGAATCTAGTTTGACACAGTCAACAAGAAAGTGTTTTTTGTGGAACTTGTCTAAAAACATATGGTCTTTAAAGCCTGTTGGGCGCCGGGCCAACTCTGTTTGATGCTGTGGTGACTAATTTGATACACCTCAAGAAAAGAGGGCAAAAATTTGAAATTTTCTTCTTAGTTTTTTATCTTAACCAAAAAAAAATCTGTTATTGGTATGCCAACCCTTCCACTTTACTTTCTCTCAACTTCTTCCTGCCCTAGCAGACTTGGAAGGCCTCTCCAGGGTTTTCAAATACCAACACCTCTGTTCATTGCCTCCCTGTTGAACTTGCAGCACCAATGTTTGGCCAAAGTACAGGTACTCTCATCAATATCAATCAAGTACCCTCATCATCACCATCACTGTTACCCCTCAATCACAATCTCATCCAACCCCATCCAATTCATCATCATCATGGATCTCAACTCCCCCTTCTTTCCCCTCATCCTCATGCTGTTTAGTCCTCAGTTTGGTAGCCCTCATGATCTCCCAGCTAGTTTGCCTTGTAAATCTATTAGCTATGGTCCAGATCATGCAAGTCACTCAATAAAATCATTGATTTACTTCAATCACTTCACTACCAACAACAACTGCTTCAACCCTCAATCCATACTCACTTGCTTCAATGCCAACCCCGTCCACACAAAGGCCACCCAATCTTCATTCACCACTGACTCCCAGATCCTCCTCATCAACCAACCTGGTATTTCAACTTTTCCCCACTACCTCACCCCGCCTCTCTAATTCTCCCACTCTTGCAACACCCCTGGCTATTTTTCCTCTATGCCACACTTGATCCTAACGGTGACTCATGACCTACTACATACTATCCATTGGGTTGATCTCACAAGCTCATCAACTATCTACAATCAATCTCAACCAGCTGACTATTGATAGACCTTCACCCTTATGTACCCCTACCTCAATACATCTCTATTTACTGGTCCATTCACCCCAACTACCCAAAACCCATTGATTGAGTACATCAACCTCATCAAGATCCCAACCTAGGTTTCTACATATCTCCACCTAAAAAAATTGTTGTGTCTAGAACTTGCGTAAGGTGGCCCGGCCAACTCCCCACCAGTGTTGCAGTTGCTTATCCTCAAGATCCCACACTCATCATCCGCCCAACTGTTTCCTGTTGCGGCCTTGCATCTGAAAAGCCACGGACACTCATCCTCTGCCTGCTGTTGGGCTGGTTTCCTTTTCCCAGTTTTTTTCCCTATTTCATGTTCATCCTGACACCATTTATGTTGTTTTTCTTTTTTTCATCATTTTTTTCTCTGGATCCTGTCATCTTAAAAAAAAATCTGCTCTCATTTGTAGTATCCTCTTGTAAATAGTCTACAGGGCCTCTTGCCCACAAAAGGAGTTTCTCTCCCCTGCCCTTTTGCCCCATCATCAGCTATCATTCAGGATCCATCTATTGGTATCATCATCATCATCTGAGTCAATCAAAAAATCTGATCCATCATTGGGAGAATTCATCCTCCATCTTTTAAGCTGGGTATATCTATGATTTCCCCTTGATCCTTGAGCCTCCATACTCAAATCTTTGATCTGTTGCTCTGTTGCCTTATCCTTTATCACCAACCAATAGCCTTGCTGGTTGAAGAATAATTCTTTGGTTGAATTCTTGAGTGTGTTTAACCACTCCTTTTATCCCTTTCTCTGACCACTTTGGTCTTGATCATTCATTTGATTGTCTTTCTGGAACCAGTCACGTTTGAATGAGGGTTTTCTTTAAGCTTGAAACCTGGAGTGTTAAACCTCCCTTTATTTCTTTGGATTTGAATTCTTCCACACTATTCTTGAGTCCCTTGAGAATTGTTGGGTTATTCTTGTTTGAATTTGTTACTGCTTTGCTTCTAGAGCTTCATAAAACAAATTCCTTGGTTTTTTACAGCCACCCACAGTTATCTGGTACCCTTTGAGCGCTTGATTGCGGAGATTTGGGCAGGTTCATTTAGAACCTGGAGGTTTTTTGGGATTGAGTTGATATTTCCTAATCTTCTGCTGAAAACCAGATTTATTATCTTGTGGTTGTTGTTACTTACAACTGCCTTGTTCTATTGAACTCTGAACAAACTTTAACTCAGTTTGTTCAAATTGCACCATTTTGCCTCAGATAGTGTTGTTCCATTGCGACCAACTACTATCAAAATTCATCCTTTCCATGGATTCCTTTTTTACAGGGTTCTGGATATTGATTCTGGTTACATTTAAATATCTTTGTAACACTCAGGAGGGAAGCCTAAAAAGCACTTTTCCCCTCAACAGAACTGCCTGCAGCTCAGCACCGTTTGGAGTATTACATTTGGTCCCCTGGGCTGGGATCAAACCAGAAACCTTGGGATTTATAGTCCCATTGAATTTGGAAGCAACTTTGAAATCCAACTGTTTCCTTTTTTTTCTGTTTCTCTTTTTCTTAGATCTGATCTGCGGAGGCAACTTATCTCACAAGTAAGTCCTCCCAATTTTGCACTGCTTGGGCAAGATTCATGTTGTTCCTTTGTGAAACGCTACTATTGACAAACTTGTTAGCCACTTTGAAAAACTGCTCTTTGGATCCTCTAGGAACTATGTCAAAATGGAATCTACTGGTACCTCCTCCTCTGTTTGTGCTCAGATGATCAAGATCAAACCCCAGAACAAGAGATTGGGTTTCAATGGGACAAATGTCAAATAATTCCTGGTTTCTTACAAAATGGCTGTGGAAGTGGATGGAGCTAGCAAATATGATATGTCAGCTCTCTGATACCAGGAACCTTGCAATCTTTTAGCTACAGAGAGTGATAAAAATACTGGAATAATAATAATTATTATTATTCCAAAAATAAACACTCAGAGGCTCAAAAAAATAATATAATAAGAGCAGTTGCAAGGTTTAATTTGTTTGGTGATAAAAGTTTTTCAATATGTATATAAAAGAGGGGCCAAAGTATTATACTACTGGGGGTCTTTACAGACAAAGAAACCTCTCTTCAAGGGGACTCCTTAGGCAGTTTAAGAACCTTGTAATGAAGATGGGTGCCTTAGAAAGGGCTTATTCCACTAATTTCTGGTCATAACAGCACACTGGCCTAGACAGGAAGGGAAACACTCACTCTGAGCTCCTTATCACAAAAATCCTGCAATAATAGGAAGGGTCTCAGAGCAGATGGGGTGGATTGCCTGACTAAACTTCAACGGTTGATTGGTTTTAAGAAATGAATAATAATACTACAGACTTGGTCATAAATCACTTGCTTAGACTCTTCATAAGAACTTGACTTACAATGAAATGGTTTCTGATTGATAATAATAATTCCTGGTAAACTGATGATGGAATAATGGATCCAAAGAGGTCTGTATAAATATCTTTTTGGGGTGATTTTGAGCTTCTCAGGGCGTGTAGAGAGAGTTCTGCTCATGGGCTGAGGCTGGCAAGCCATTCAAAGCAAGATTAGCACGCCAACTTGGTGCTGTTAATCAGCTGACCTTAGATCTGCTGGATTTCTGTACTATTTTAGCCACAGGATCTGTTAATCTATTATGGCGTAAATTTGATCATTCTGCACTCATCCTTCATTTGTACTATTAGTATTGCTTTAAAGTGAAAAAATGTGGACTTTTACTGATTTTCTATCATCTGCTGATCATGTAGATAATTTTTAATAATTTTTATGAACACTCCTTGTAGTGCTTTGTGGTCTTTAAAGATCAGAGTCAATGATTTACGTGGTAATCCTTGATCTTTAATTTATTATTAAAAAATATACTAAACTTAATTTTTATTAATTATATTTAAGTTTTGATCTTTTTAGATTATTACTAATGCATATTTCAACTTGTTACATATACCAGGCAACCCTAATTAGGTTGTAGCCCTTTTGAGCGGTACCTGGTTGTCAAATTAGTCACAAAGGATCCAGACGCGGCGATCAGTGAGTTCAGATGCGCGCGGGGTGGGATCTGCAGCTTGCGTGGAAGAATTGGCTGCGCACGGGTCTCTAGTACGCGGGAAACTGCTACTATGAGTACGTAGGGGTATGTAATGATGCGGGGCTGCGCGTGGAAATTGTGACATAACACATTTCCATGTGTAACTCCTAAAATATACACAACACCTCAATTCTGAGTGAATTTTAGGTGTAAACCCTATACGTGACAATACATGTGAAATGTTAAAATGGCAAAAAGGTGACATACTGGTGTTGTAATTTTTAGTACTTTTCTTTTTAATTATTTTAAAAAATGTAAGGACTTGGATTTCAAGGGTGGGGTCAGTGAGTGACCCTACCTAATTTTGGGTGAGGAATCCATCTCTTCAAAAATATTTATGGATTTCTACCTCCTTCTTTTGTTAATTTAGATATTTTTATTTTTATAGTTTTTGTGTTGCTATGACAGGTTGCTCTGTACATAGTAGCAAGCTGAAATGATATGTCCTATCAATTACAATTCTTTATTTCCTCTGATGAAGTTATGGAATTAATTGATTTTTTTGATGGATTCAAATTTCATAACTGGATGCTTCTAAGGAAAGCAATACTGCCGTATTGGGGAAAGATAGATCTGGCTCAATTTACGCCACAGGACCTGGATGATTTTGTCTCTCAGTGGATCTCAAAGGATGGTATTTCCTCAGCCTCTGATTATCAATCTTTTAGGAAATTGTGGGACCCTATCCAATCTTATCTCCTTAGAAATGATAATATTGACACCATGGACAAAATTCAAGTCAAATTTTTCCAATCTTTTTTGCTAGGAGTACAGGAGGAAATAAGGGAAAAATTGGTTGATTCTGGATCTATGAGCACAAATAGGGATAATTATTTCAAGCTTCCTGCTTTTCTTTCCTGAGTAGTGCTGTGGATAAAGTAATGAAATTTCAAACTGCCCTAAATTTTGAAAAAACCCACACCACTGAACCTGTTCCTGCTCCCTCATTTTCTGAGTCTAACAAAATTATGAGGAAAATGGAGGCCAGTCATCCTCCAAAATTGAATCCTCAGGCTAACAAAGATACTGCAAATATTGATGAGATCACAAAACTTCTCCAAGCTTTCAAAAATAAAATGTATCAAAAGATTTCTGCTCTTGCTGCTCCCAAATCTTCTAATTCTGTTCCTAGATCAACTCTGGTCTGGTACTATTTTCATAAGGAAGGTCACAGAGCCAGACAATGCCCAGAAATCCAGAAGGACAAGGAGGAAAAGTTGGTGGAACAGAAGGGAAATAATTTTTTTCTTCCTAATGGTGCTCTGATCCCTTTTGATTCATCATGCCCTATCCATCATGCGGTGGCCTCTTTTCAGCCATCTCCTCCTATGAAAGCATCTTTGGCCTCTTGGTATTTTTGATCTTCCTGTGGTACTCTTCAACCATGGCATCGTCCTGCTATCTTCTCCTCTAGCTTCTCTGGAGCTTATCAATCCAATCTGGCTAGGAAACAACATGAGGAACCTAAAACTCACAAAGCTTCTCCTGTGCCACCTGTTATCCTTCATAAACCAGTCAAAATTTTATCCTCCCCCAAACTTCCTTCCTCTGTGGTGGAAGACATGGATTTAGAAACGGAACTTCTGATGGAAAGGTTTAAAAACCACACTGATTCTTCTCCTCCACATTTTGCAACATCCCAACCTGCTGATCCTGTAATAATCCCTGCTTCACCTGAGCATCCTCCCTCCACCCAGCCCAAAGTTTGGTTCAAGAGGGGAATCTCTAAGGACAACCCCAATGATGTGGAAGGGGTACTCAAAACAACCTCTCATCTGAAAATTCCTGATTTATCTGTTGCTGAGCTGCTGTCAATTTTTCCCTCTGTTGCTGAAGGGATGAAGAAATGGGTCTCTTGTTGACGTTTGGAAATTGGCTCTGAAGAATTGAAGGTTTCCTCTGGAATGCTGCTTGAGGACTCTGGAAGAACTGTTGCTTCCTCAGATTCCAACCTGTACTCTTGTCTGCTTGGTTTTCTTCATTTTTTTCTTGGCAATTTGGATAAAAAAGTCTCTCTCCTGGTCAATTCTGGTTGTCAATTTAACCTGATTTTGGATTCTATGGCCTGCAAACTCAAGCTCAGTCCTAGAGTTAGCTTCAACTATGTGTTGTATCAAATAGGGAATCAGTATTGTGGGTTAGTTGGTATTTCTGAAGATTTTCTAGTTTTAATTGGTCAAAATATTGTTGGAACCTGTCATTTTTGGATTACTTGTCTGGAAGGACCTATGATCTTGGGTCAACCGTTTTCAACGGACTTTGGTGCTACATTGATGTTTTCTGATGAAGTTGGGGAGAGAATCCGTCTGCCCAATGCTGATGGAAGTAAGATTGAATTTACTCTCTGCTCCTTGGATTCTGGTTGTTGGTAAAGAGATTTCCCGGTCATCCTCCTAAATCAGTTCTAAAGGTGAAGCAGAAGGAAGAATCTAATTCCTCTCATTTTTTAGCAGAATATTTGATTCTACTGATAGTTGTAGTTATTCCCAGCCTCAGACTTCAAATCAAGGATCAACTCTCATCCCAGAGGCTTATTTTTCTTTTTTCTCATCATTTTCTTCTGATCTGAAAAGTATTTAAAATCAGAACCATGTCAAAATAAAAAAATCCCAAAAATATTCCCTCTCTCTCTGAATCTGTGGTTTCTTCTTTTCCTTGTTCTCTTAATCCTGTTCAATCTTCTTTTAGTTCTGGTGCTAATCTCCACAATGAGTATAAACTATACCTTGATCTTAATCCTCTTCTTAATGGTTTTGGTATGGAGGAATATGGACTTCAGTGGAGGCACTTTGAGGTCAAAGTAATTCCTCCCAATTATGCATTGCTAGGGCATTATAATACCATCATTTTTGAAACTCTACCTTGTGCCACACCCATGAGAAATGTATTATCCCTTGGTTCTTCTTTTATGGACAAAGCACCCTTTGAGGACGTTTCAGAACATAGGAAGTGGAAAATGTTGGAACTTGGTCTCAGTTTTTTCAGTCAGGTCTTGCTGGTCAACGCTTAGAGGAAACAGGAACTTCTCTCTTTTTCCACAAAGTATAAAGCAGTTTCAAAAAAGGTCCAACCCATCAATCTGCCCATGCCCCTCAATCTTAATCCTCCTCTTGTGGGCCCTCCCTTATCCTGTGATCCTTACTTTGGTTTATCTCAATCTCTTGCTGGTCCCTGGGTGCCTTGTGGTTGTGTCACTGAAGAACTTATGAAAGTGGTAAACTTTGGTCCAGATGGATGGCTTCTTCCCAATGAGTTGAATTTGATCAAAAATGTTTTATCTCTGAGGGAAAATTCTATTGCCTTATGTGAAGAAGAGAGAGGTCTCTTTAAAGAATCCTATGGTCTCCCTTACATTATCTCTGTAGTTGAGCACAATCCTTGGCAAAGGAAAAATATTCCAATCCCTGCTTCTAAAGTCAACAAATTTATCAATTTGATCTGCAAACAAGTTGGTACTGGTCTATATGAACAGTCAACTTCCAGTTATTCCAGCCCTTTTTTCTGTGTCCTTAAAAGTAAAAGTAAACTTAGAGTAGTCCAAAATCTCCAACCTCTCAAAAAAGTTATGATTAAAGACTCTGGTGTTCCTCCTGCTACTGAAGAATTTGTGGAATATTTTTCTGGGAGGGTTTGCTATGGTCTGGGTACATTATGGGTGGCTATGGCAAACAATCTCCAAATCCTATCTCTTGTCCTCTCACTACTTTTTATACTCCTCTTGGTCAATTCCAGCTTACTCCATTGCCTCAAGGTGCCACCAATTTGGCTGCAGTCTATCAGGCTCAGGTGATATGGTCCCTCCAGGGTGAAATTCCTGATCATGCGGGGATCTTTATTGACAATTGTGGAATTAAAGGTCCAGTGTCTGATTATGATAACAAGCTCTTATCTTGGCATTCAGGGATTTTTTTATTCATTTGGGAATTTGCTACAACTTTGGAAAGGATTCTATTTTGAATCAAGGAATTGGGCCTGACTTTTTCTAAATCCAAATTGGCTGCTTGCTTCCCTGCTCTGGAAATCTTTGGCCATGTGGTCTGCAAGGAAGTAAGAAGGATGGCACCATCCAAAGTCAACAAGATCATCTCTTGGCCCACTCCAATCAATCCCACTGAAGTTAGAGGCTTTCTAGATGTTGTAACTTATGTTTGGATCTTCATTCCATATTTATCCAAAATTTGTGCCCCTTTGCGTCATCTAACCAGGAAAAAAGCTGAATGGATTTGGACCCAAGCTTGTGAAAATTTGTTTCAGTTTTTCAAAATCATTGTTGGGAAAGAAATATTGTTGAAAAAGATCTCTTATGGACCAGGAGCTGGAAAGATCAAGCTGGCTGTTGATTCTAGTTATCAATCTGTTGGGGCTGTTCTTACTCAGGAAGATGAAAATGGTTGGGACCTTCCTGCTATTTATGAATCCTTTTTATTTTCAGATGTGGAACCCAGATAATCTCAACAAAAACTGGAACTCTGAAACATGGCTCAAATTTTGAAGAAACTTCAAACAGTCCTCTGGGGTCAACATTTTGAATTACAAGTGGATGCTCAAGCCATCATTGAAATGATCAATACTCCAAGCCTTCCAAATGTTCTTATGAATAGTTGGGTGGCTTTTATTCAGTTTTTCTCTTTTGATATTGTTCACAGGCCTTGAAAATCTTTCACCATTCCTGATGGTTTATCTCAACCTCCTTGGGGAGATAATTAATTGGATGTTGGATTGGAATTCAAGAAGGAGGAACCTATAGTTTGACCTGTCTTCTCTTTCTCCTCTCAAGATTATTCTGGCTTCCAGAAGGGTCTCTGGTTTGAATTAGAGCAGTACCTTTAATTTCTCCAAAGACCCCCTGATATTTCTGCCAAAGAATTTTGATCCCTTAAAAGAAAGTCCTCTAATTTCTTTTTCCAATGTTCTAGGCTTACAAAAAGAGGAAATCCTTGTGCTCTCATTGTTTTACTATCTCTTCTAAGCAAGATTAAATCCTTGAAAATCTCCATGAGGGTCTTGGTCATTGTGGGGAAAGCAAAACTTATCAACGCATATCCAAAAGATTCTGGTGGCCATCACTGAAGAAATCTGTCTCTTAATGGTGCCGGAGTTTTGATGTTTGTCAGAAGCATGATCATAGGCGCCCAGATGAAATTTGTTATCCTACTGCAGGGTGCACTGTCTTTTGAAGGATCTCTATGGATGTGGTTCATATTAAGGCAGGTGGTGCTAAGTATCTCATTGTGGCTAGAGATGATTTTCTGGATGGGTTGAAGCAAAATTCCTTAAGAACCTCAGCTCTGAATCAGTGGCAGCTTTCCTTTATGAGAACTGGAAAATGTTTTATTGCTTGGCTTGATCTTATTCTACTTATGGTAGCTCTGAATTTGGTGGAAAACTTTCTGAAATGATCTGATCACTTCCTGGACAACATCAAGTTACTACTCTTTATCATCTGGAAGTTTAAGGCATGGTGGAACAAGGCCATGCTCCTTTGAAGTCTGCTCTTGTTAAACTGGCTGGTGAGAGTGGAAAGAATTGTTGCAAATTTCTGGATCTGGTTCTCTTCTCCAATCAAATATCAACTAAACGGACCACTGGCTACTCACCGTATGGAATCAATTTTGGCCAAACAAATGTCTTTCCTCTTGATTTTGAAAAGGAATCTTTCCTTGGTATCTCATGGGAGCAGGTTTCCTCAACCACTGATCTATTAGTTCCAGATCCAAGCAACTGGAGAAAAGTGAAGACATTTGTGACAAAGCTTATCAGAAGATGATGGAATCAAGAGAAAAATCAGTTCAGTATTGGGAAGATAAGCATACAAATAGAATCAGGGGAATCAGGGATCCCTTAAATCTTGTTGATCTATTTTTGGCTGATGATTGATCCTTGAAGACTCAGTGGGTAAAGCTCTTTTCAAATCATTGGAATGGTCCTTACTGGGTGGTTTTTCAAGTCAGAGGTTGATCCTATGTTTTGGAATACCTGGATGGTACTCAGTTGGTCAGAAGGTTCTCTGCTGATCAAGTCAAGAGTTTTCATTGTTTTGGGGGAAATTTGGGGTCATAGTAAGTCCTCCCAATTGTGTAAAACCAGGGTCATCTACTGCGTTTTTTTTTTTGTTGTAAAACTCTGCTATACGGCACACATGTGAGCACCTGAGATGTCCTCTTTGTTTTGCCCCTGCCACTTCTAGGGCTCTCTTGGATGGATCAAGATTTTTTTTCCTGAACTCTTCAATCACTCTCAAGATCAAGAAATGGAAAATTTCTGCTTTATATTGTCTCCTTTTCTCTTTTTTTTTCAAATATCTTCAAAAATCAAGATAAAGACTAGGGACAGTCTGTAAGTTGGGGAGAGATGTGTTGACCAATTTGGTACACCTCAAGAAAAGGGGGAAACAATTTAAAAAAAGTTTCTTAGTTTTTTATCTTAACCAAAAAAAAATAAAATAAAATAAAATAATGATATGTTTTGTTATTGGTATGCCAACCCTTCCATTTTCCTTTCTCTCAACTTCTTCCTGCCCTAGCAGACTTGGAAGGCCTCTCAAGGGTTTTCAAATACCAACACCTCTGTTCAATCCCTCCCTGTTGAACTTGCAGCACCAATGTTTGGCCAAAGTACAGGTACTCTCATCAATATCAATCAAGTAACCTCATCATCACCATAACTGTTACCCCTCAATCACAATCTCATCCACCCCCATTCAATTCATCATCATCATGAATCTCAACTCCCCCTTCTTTTCCCTCATCCTCATTCTGTTTAATCCTCAGTTTGGTTGCCCTCATGATCTCCCAGCTAGTTTTCCTTGTAAATCTATTAAATATGGTCCAGATCATGCCATTCAATTGATCAAATCATCAATTTACTTGAATCACCTCACTACCAACAACAATTTCTTTGACCCTCAATCCATCCTCACTTGCTTCAACGCCAACTGTGTCCACACAAAGGCCACCCAAGCTTCATTCACAACCAACTCCTGGATCCTCCTCATCAATCAACCTGGAATTTCAAATTCTTCCCACTCCCTTGCCCCTCCTCTCTAATCCTCCCACTCTTCTCACACTCTTGGGTATTTGTCCTCTATGCCACACTTGATCCTAACGGTGACTCATGACCTACTACATACTATTCATCCGGTTGATCTCACAAGCTCATCAACTATCTACAATGAATCTCAAAGAGCTGACTATCAATCAACCTTCACGCTTACATAGCCCTACCTCCATACATCTCTATTTACTGGTCCATTCACCCCAACTACGCCACACCAATCAATTGAGTACATCAACCTCATGGGGATCCCAACCTAGGTTTCTACATATCTCCACCTACAACAATAATTGCATCTAGAACTTGCATAAGGCAGCCTGGCCAGCTCTCCCCACCAGTTTTGCAGTTGCTCATCATCCGCCCAACTGTTTCATGTTGCAGCCTCACATCCGCAAATCCACGGACACTCATCCTCTTTCCGCTGTTGTTCTGCTTTGCTTTTCCCATTTTTTTTTTCAATTTCATGTTCATCCTGACGCCATTTTTGGTGTTTTTGTTGTTTTCTCTGGATCCTGTCCTCTTAAAACAAATCTGCTCTCATTTTTAGTATCCTCTTGTAAATAGTCTACAGGGCCTCTTTCCCATAAAAGAGAGTGCTCTCCCCTGCCCTTTTTCCCCATCATCAGCTATCATTCAGGATCCATCTATTAGTATCATCATTGTCATCTGAATCAATCCACAAATCTGATCCATAATCCATATTTCAAGCTGGTCATATCTATGATTTCCCCTTGATCCTTGAGCCTCCATACTCAAATCTTTGATCCGTTCCTCTGTGGCCTTATCCTTTATTACCAACCAATAGCCTTGCTGGCTGAAGAAGAATTCATTTGGTTGAATTCTTGAGTCTTTTAAACCACTCCTTTGATCCCTTTCTCTGACCAATTTGGTCTTGATCATTCATTTGATTTTATTTCTGAAACCAGTCACTTGTGACTGATAGGTTTCTTTAAGATTGAAACCTGGAGTGTTAAACCTCCATTTATTTCTTTGAAGTTGACTTCCGCCACGCTATTCTTGAGTCCCTTGAGAATTTCTGGGTTATTCTTGTTTGAATTTGTTACTGCTTTGCTTCTAGAGCTTCATAAAAAAATTGCTTTTTTTTTACAGCCACCTACAGTTATCTGGTACCCCTTGAGCGCTTGATTGCGGAGATTTTGGAAGTTTCATTGAGAACCCAGAGGTTTGTTGGGATTGAGTTGATCTTTCCTAATCTTCTGCTTATGACCAGATTTATTAGCTTGTGGGCATTGTTACTTACAACTGCCTTGTTCTAATTAAATCTGAACAAAATTTAACTTAGTTTGTTCAAGTCTTTTCTCACACCATCTTGCCTCAGATAGTTTTGTTCCATTGATACCAACTACTATCAAAATTCATCCTTTCCATTGGTTCCTTATTTAAAAGTTTCTGGATTTTGGTTCTGGTTACATTTAAATATTTTTTTAACTCTCAGGAGGGCAGCCTAAACAGCATTTTTTCCCCTCCAAAGAACTATCTGCGGCTTATTACCGTCTGGAGTCTTACAATGCACAAAAAACGGGACTTGGATAGGCCCCCAGAGTGCTTGCTGGGGGTCAATCTTGGCGCCCAATCAAGCCTGCGTGGCCACAAATCAAAGCTGGTTTCCCCCTGTCAACCAGCTCCCTCTCCTCCTTTCTTCACCAACCATTGATCAACCATCACCAGTTTTTGAAAAATTAACTTTTTTTTATAATTTGAATTTTTATTATTCTTTTTTTATTTTAAGATCTACCTAATGATCCTTATCTATGTGTCTTGATTTGTTTTTCAGATGACCAAAAAAACATCAATCAATCCTGTTTTGCTTGATCTTGAAGCAAGCAAGGCTCAAGCTTGCAATCTTGCCCGCCAATTGGAGGAACTCAATTTCCAAAACATCCAAAACAAGAAGATCCTCAAGGCACATCTAAAAATTGACCAAAACAAAATCCAAACCCATGAATCACCCGCAAGTATGGTAAACCAAACACCATCATCAAGCCAGAAGTCTGTAACCTCATCCAAAAAATATTTGTTGGAAAAGGTATGACACAGAAATAAGAAGTGCCAACTTCTGATGTATTGCATTTACAGGTACAATTTATCATCAAGGAAGATCCAACTCACATCAAGATCAATAAAAGAAAACCATCCAAGCTTACTGACAAATTCATAACCAACCAACCCATGTTTATCAATCAGTAATCAATGGGAAACCTCAAGTAAATGGTTGAATTCCTCAAGAGCAAGCATGATATTCAAGTTACCACTCAAGCCATCAGTAAACTCCTCAAGGACATTGATATTACCTGGAAACAGGTAACCAACATCCCTGCCTCATGGAATTGGCCCAAACCTCTGGAGCAGCAGGCCAACTTTTTGGGATTCTGAGGCATGGGTATTGACTGATGTGGCAGGTTTTGACTTGCATTCAAGCAGGACTAATGGCTATTCTCCCTCAGGTGTGTATTTCCTTTTTTATATTTAACTTGTCTTTTATTTCAACCTAACTTCTTTTTTTTTTATATTATCAGGTATACCTGCTGTCTTGAGCCTAGTTCCCAGAGTCAAGCAGGTTCCCTTAATAGGTGCCCTGTCAGAGGAGGGCTTTGTTTACCACAAACTCCTCAATACCGCTCAAAGCAAGTCCAAGGGAGTATGCAGTGATTATTTCTGCCTCTTCCATTCATCTCTTGCTTCAAGACTCCCTCAAGATTTTTTCATCATCATTGATAATGCATAGATCCATTGAGGCATTTGTTTTGAAGAACTTCAAGCCAATTTCCACAAGTAAAATTCAATTTCCATTGAATTACTCCCTCCTTACTCTCCTTTCCTCAACCCTATCAAATATTTTTTTCAATCAATCAAGGTTTAGTTTTGAGGAAAGGCTCCAAAAACGTGTAAGGAGCTTGTTCAGAAAATCAATGCAGGAATAAATGAGGCCATAACCCAATATAAAAGGGAAAAACATTCTCATGTAAAAATATTTTATCAAGATTGTCTTGACATGCAGCCAATCACAGGCCCTCTCTTGGTAGATCCTTAATTTTTATATTTTCTCTATTTTTATTCAATTGACTTTTTTATTTATTTCATATTATTATTCAAAAAAAAATTGATGTTTTTTTATTTTTATTTTTGTTTTTTTATTGCTTCAAATAAAAGATATATGTATTTATTTAATAAATACATTGTTTATGAGAAATAAAAAAGGATTTTTTTCACCATTTTTTAGAAAATAAGTTGAAACAATGAGTGGTGAGCTGCTCATCATGACCAGGTTTGATTGGAGCCCAGTGAAACTTTACTAGGCGCCAGGTAATTTTGCTGGGTGCCAACTGGCGCTTGACAAGGTTCCCAAATTACTTGGCCTGGCGCCAAGTCAACTTTATAAGGTGCCATGCACACCTGGAAAAAAAAACCAAAAAAACTTTATGTGGCGCCCAAACGCACTTTACAGACCATACAAGCAAACTTTAAAGTTTGCTTTAATAATTACATTGAAGGATGGCAAAGCTTTATGCCTCTTTAGGGGAAGTATGGGGCCTCTAAAACCAAGGAGGAGGTAGAGTTCAATGATTTGTAACTCAGAGTAAGGGCCAAATCACTGCTTCTTCTGTTAATCTTGTTGAGAGGAAATCTCCTTCATGCCAAATCCCAGTTCCTGTTCACCATCATTTCTCCCTGTTCCCCGCTCCTGCACCCAAATTTGTTGCCTGTCTCTGCCTTGTCACCCCGCGACCATCTTTCCAATTATCCATTGCTGATAATCTCCTTCCATGATTCCATCACCCCATTGTCCCTGATCCACCATCACCCTCTTCCCTGATTCTTCATTCCGCCTCAATTCATTCAATCACATCTCCCTTCACTTCCTTGGTCTCTCTTCTCAATCGTCTCAAAACCTTCATTCATTGCATTCCTCAACTCATTCCAATACTATCATTGCTTAGATCATCCTCACCTTTTCAAGACCATCCTCAGCTCTCAAAACTCAACTGATAAACGCTCTCAATCACTCTCACAACTTATCCCTCCTGAAGCTTAACTTGCCTCTCTGGTTGATCCAAAATCTCAATTGATTTACTTCTTTTGTTCACATGTGAGGTTGCTTTTACCTGGGATTCTAAACAGCTGCTTACTCATTCATTTAATCCGCTACATTGTTCAGTTAGTTGCTCTTTTGTCTGTTTTACTTTTCATTTCTTTATTATCTTCCTTGTCCAAGCGCTCCACCTTGTTTTGTGCTGCACAAAGTGAGAATCTTTTCATCTCAACTTGTTTCTAGTCTTCATTTCATGATATTTGTTGATTTCCTTTTCTCACTCTGTTGGTTCAGGAAATTTCACATCTTCAGCTCTTCACGGTTAAAAGCCAAAACTCAATACCAGCAAACCAACTTACAAGCTAAAGCATGGCCTCTCCACCTGAACCAAAAGATCTTAACTCCTCTCTGCTCAAAACCCTTACGGACTCCATTCCCACCTTGTTGGAGTCAAACTTCTCACTTTGGCACTCAAAACTCATGACCATCTTTGCCTTGAAGGGTGTTGCTCAATGGCTTCAATCACCAGAACCCAAAAAATGTCCCCCAATGTTAACCTTGAATTTGTGGGTTACATCCTGGCCAAACTTGAAAATCAAAAGTACATTAACTGCGTCAAGGACTATCACCTCACAAACGGCATAGAACTCTGGAAATCAATCAATTAATTCTATGCCTTGTCTCAAACAGCAAATAGGTCTTGAGTATTCTTTAACTTTCTCAACCTTCAATTTGACACAAAACACATCAACAAGTTCATCACCAAAGTTAAATCTTGTCTGATTCAAATTTCAGAAATTTTAATCAAAATGGACAACAACATTGTTGCTTACCTTATACTTTACAAATTTCCACCTGAACTAGAACACCTGAAGACCACCATTACTCACTATCTTGGAGAATCAAAGATTGATGGCAACTTGGTACTTCAACATCTGAATCAGATCAAAAACAAAATTGCTGCCAGTACCTATGCGTCAGCCATGTTGAATAAGGGCGTGAAACAAAAAGTCATCAAATGCTGAGCCACATGGCACAATCCTCAGGTCTCTCATCCTAAGAATTCATGTTGTTGGCTATATCCCCACCTCTGTCCAAACTTCAATAACAATAACCCCAAACCAAACAAAAACAAACCCGCCACTGCTAACTTATCCTGCACCTCCTAAAACTTTGCCATTACCAACTCAAGACTTCTCACCAAACACGCCATCATTCTAGATTACGGCCCATCCCAGTCCATGTTCAACTCTCTAGATTTCTTTGAATACCTCACGGAAGACCACACTCAAATTCAAACCGGAAATGAGGATTCCTTGCTTCACGCCAAAGGTGTTGGAACTGCCAAGTTATTGTCCAAGAGCTGTAACGTCCTCTTAAGTCAATCACTCTATGTCCCTCAACTGGAGGTGAACCTTGTATCTCTGGGCCAATTGTTGAATAAGGGATGCTTGATGCACCTGTCAGTCCCAAGTACCTTTGTTGTAAAGTTCAAACACTGCAAAATTCTCTCTGGATCCATTGAAGACAATCTTTTAGTCATCAAAGATCTCACCCTTCCTCAGACCAAATCAACACATGCCTTCATCACCCTCACCACTCTCCACAAACAATTTGGGCACCCTCACTTTGATCAGACCAAGCTTATTTCAAGGGAATTCCCTAGAATAAGATGGAATGACCTGTTGTGCAAATCATGTGCCCTTGGAAAGATTCACCAATCATCCTTCAAGAGCCAGAGAACCAACTGCTCAAAAACTTTTTATTGCATTCACGCCAACGTGTGTGGACCCATCAATCCCATCTCCAAAACCAGAAAACAATACTTCCTTCTGCTTACCAACAAATTCTCCCGTTTCAAAACTTCCCTACCAATCAAGCTCAAATCAGACGTTACGAATGAAATAATTAAATTTATCAAAATACACTCAAATCAATTTGGATATCAGCTCAAATCCTTCCACTTAGAAAATGGTGGTGAGTTTTGAACTCCAAAATTTCCAGTTTCATTCTAGAATTGGGCATTATACACACCACGTCCAAACCACACACTCCAAAACACAACCCTATTGCTGAGAACGGAAACCAAACATTTTTTGAGGCTGCCAGAACCATCCTCATTGACATGTCCATTCCAGTAGATCTTTGGGATCAAATTCTTGTGGGATGCTGTGAAATTCTCAATTTTCTGCCTGCAAAAGAGATGAAACTAAGTCCCTAGGAGATGTGGAACGGTCTCAAGCCCAAACTCAACCTGATTCAAACCTTAGGACCTAAGACCATTGTGTTGAATCTTTGTCACAACATTGGAAAGTTTCAAAAAAGGGGTGGGAAGGAATCCTTGTGGGTCATGACCTGCAATTCAATTCCTATCAAGTTTTCATTCCAGAACTTGGTGAAAAAATCCATTCAAAACATGTTAAAATTTGTGAAAACCTAAAGCTAACTGAATCTTCCACTTTGTGTGAACCTCCATTTAATTCTCTACTTCAAACCTACACCAATCTCCTGGACACTCTACTCTCAAAAAAAAAAAAAAACAGAAATTGTTGGATAGTCCACCAAATTCTCATAATTCCAAGTCCCTGGAAACACCTCAAGCTTCTGAACCTATCCTGGACCCCAAAACTCCAAAAGACCTCCCTACCTCTGATTCCTCCGATGATGAGGATTTAACTCCCCAACTTGCTCCGCCATCCATAACCTTAAGAGAACGCTCAAGCCTCCAACGCCCTCAACGCTATGGATTCCTGACCAGAACAGTTCCTTGAAGCTACAAAGAGGCAAAACGCTCACCAGACTGTCAAAACTGGACCCAAGGCATGAAAAAGGAACTCAATGGAATTGAGTCCATGGGCATCTGGACCGGCTGTCACTCTCTACCAGAAGGCAAGAAAGCTTTGTCAACAGTATGGAAGTACCGCCTCAAAATGAACCCCAAAAATGACGGTCCCATCTTTAAGGCCAGACTGTGTGTCCAAGGGTTTTGTCAACTTGAATTTTTTGACTACGGGAAACCTTTTGCACACACCGGACAAATCACAACACTTCAAACAATGCTAGTATACGCCTTCCTCCATGAACTCCCAATTACACAGATGGACATCAAATCAGCCTTCCTCCATGCCAAACTTGAAAAAGATATCTATATCAAGGCTGCATCAGGGTACAACACTCCCTTTCCCTATCTCAAACTGAATAAGGCCTTGTACGGCCTGAAACAAGCCCCAAAAGTTTGGTTTGACACCCTCAAGCAATGGACCCTTGATCAGAACTTTGTTTCCTTCTCTCCCAACCCCTGCCTATTCATAAATCAGTCTGCCCAGATCTTTGTTTTCTGTTATGTTGAAAACCTTTTCATCATTGGTAATTTGCAAGAATTTCAAACCAAATTGAAGACTACTCTTTCTATCTCACATGAGGGTCCACTTTCCAAGA
Organism: Puccinia polysora; assembly: GCA_025617555.3. NCBI lineage: Eukaryota > Fungi > Basidiomycota > Pucciniomycetes > Pucciniales > Pucciniaceae > Puccinia > Puccinia polysora. Next base: position 16,596,337 of record CM062635.1, read on the forward strand.
TCCTTGGTAACTACATTGTTGACACGCCCAACGGACCATGCCTACATCAGCCTGACCACATTTACACGGCGCTTACCCAACTTTGACTTTCTGAATCAAAACCAATCAACACTCCCATAACCCGTGGTATTGTTGTCAAGCCAGCTACTGATGATGACACCTCAAATTTCTCCAATATCAATATCAACTATTGCTCCTCCATGGGTTACCTCAATTTCCTAGCTACTCAAACTCAACCCAACCTCTCCTAGGCTGTTTCCTCTCTATCTAGATTTAAAGCAAAGCCTGGTCTATCTCACTGGACAGAATCCAAGCATGCTTGGAGATATGTCCAAACAACACAAAATCTGGCCCTTTTTCTTAAAAACAATTCCTTCAGCTTTGATCTCAAATTGTGGAGCAACTCTGACAGCGGCAACAATCCCATCTCAAGGAGAAGTCATACTGGCTATCTGATCTTGCTCTATGGCTGTGCCCTCTCATGGCACAGCAAGCTTCAGCCCACGGTTTCCTTATCCTCAACCAAGGGTGAACTAAAATCGCTCCTCTTAGCTACCCAAGAAAAAATCTGGATCCTCAACCTTTTAAAGGAATTAAATCCTTCTCTCACCCTCACGCATGGATCACACATTTACAACAAGGCCTTGAAGGATATGGTAAATCTTGAATCCCATCACAGCGCGCTCAAACATGTAGACACCCAGATCAAGTGGCTGAAAGATCAAAAAGACGCCAACCTCCTCATTACCAACCTCATTCCTTCAGAATCAATTCTGGACAATCCACTGACAAAATCAGCCATCAAGCCTTCAGTCAAACATCTTACCAACTCAATATTACAACCTCTCATTTGAACATGGCGGCATGTTGAGAGGAAATCTCCTTCATGCCAAATCCCAGTTCCCGTTCAGAATCATTTCTTCTTTTTCCCCCCTCCCTCACCCAAATCTTTTGCCTTTCTCCACCCAGTCACCCCACAACCATCTTTCCCATTATCCATTGCTGATCATCTCCTTCCATGATTCCATCACCCCATTGTCCCTGATCCACCATCACCCTCTTCCCTGATTCTTCATTCCGCCTCAATTCATTTAGTCACATCTCCCTTCACTTCCTTGGTCTCCCTTCTCAATCATCTCCAAACCTTCATTCATTGCATTCATCAACTCATTCCAATACTATCATTGCTTAGATCATCCTCACCTTGTCAAGACCATCCTCAGCTCTCAAACCTCAACTGATAAACACTCTCAATCACTCTCACAACTTATCCCTCCTGAAGCTCCACTTGCCTCTCTGGTTGATCCAACATCTCACTAGATTTAATTCTTTTGTTCAAATGTGAGGTTGCTTTTACCTGGGATTCTAAACAGCTGCTTACTCATTCATTTAATCCGTTACATTGTTCATTTATTTGCTCTTTTTTCTGTTTTACTCTTCATTTCTTTATTATCTTCCTTGTCCAAGTGCTCCACCTTGTTTTGTGCTTCACAGAGTGAGAATCTTTTCATCTCAACTTTTTTCTAGTCTTCATTTCATGATATTTGTTGATTTCCTTCTCTCAGTCTGTTGGTTCAGGAAATTTAACATCTTCAGCTCTTCAAATCTTCCTATTTTGTGTGCTTACATTATTACTTGTATAAAGTGTTTCTTGGAAGACCATGAGGATGTGCTTCAGTATATGGAAAATAACATCTTCCCTATCAAAGAGGCATTTTTCATGGCTTGTACTTGAAAAAAACCTGAATTTGGAAATAAAACCACGTCTTGGGTGGAAGGGGCCCATGCTAATCTCAAACAATTCCTTGCCAATTCTTTGGGAAAAATATTGGATTTTTGGAAAAACCTAGACGGAAAAGTTTCAAATCAAATTAAATCTGTTCAGGTGTCCCTTGACAAATCTCAAATTAAGTTAGGAATAGTTCTTTCCACTGAACTGTTACCACTGGGATAAAAGTTGTCTTTAGAGGCAATTAAACTTTTTGAGGAACAATTAGAGATGTTAAAGCAGCACCATTATGGGAAATTGTGCACCAAGTCATACTCCAAGACAATGGATTTTCCCTGTTCCCACCAGATAGGTGACCTACTAGCATTCAGAGGATCTGTTGCTCCTGAGGATGTTCATCCCAAGTGGAGGTTGGATTATGAATCTTTCAATTCTAGTTCTGTAAGTTGGCTTAAGTTGGATTGTTGTATTTTTCAAATCACTTTGTGATTAATGCTTCTTGATGTATGATTCCTACTTTACTAATGTTTGATCCTTTTGAATTTTCAAAGGTCAATGTTGATGAAATTCTCAAAAATTAATAGTTACATGAGAAGCTCAATGAAATTATCTTGGGATATCCTGAACAAGGTCAAGGCAAGCTTTTGAAGTACCTGATTCAGAAGAAGGCAAATTATCAATCAAAGCCAAGAATGGAGCCAAAATTCTTGCAATCAAGTAGAGGTCAGCCAAACTTGACAGATACCCAGAGAAATCCTTGTCAACTTTAAAATTTTGAAAAGGAACTTAAGTGGCAAAAGGGAATTATACAGGCACCAAATAAGAAAGGGTGATGTTAAATTCATGGCTACAACCGTGTGGTAGTCTTGTAGGGCCCTATACCGCTCAAATGAGCTGTGGGGGCCTATAGACAACTACAAAGGGCTGTTTCAAACGTGCACAACCCCTGGGGGTTTGTGTAGGAGCCATGGAACCCCCAAGCACGGCAAATTCAAGCTTTTTACCCCCAAACACGGAAAATTTGAGCCATGTATCGCCGTACATGGCTCAAAACCGCCGTGTTTGGAGGTGTACAACCCCCCAGAAGTTTTGCCAGAATTTTGGGCACCCCCTGGACCACACTTGGTTTCTGTCAACCCAAATTTGGGATCAAAGCATACTTTTTGGGACTTTTTTTCCACACCTAGCAATCCCAAAGAGACTTTAAAGTGAAACCAAAGTAAAAGTAAAGTGAAAATTGGAATCATATAAAAAGCTGCAAACAATTCTTTCTCAACTCAAAAGTGAGCAAACTTGGTTTGTTAAATTGAAAGTTGCATTGAATACTGAAGTATACCATTGCATTGTTTTGCATGGGAACATTGGCAAGCCCACCTTCCTCTGACATGGCTGCGTGGAAGTTCTACATTGATAGTGCCATCAACAAAGCTTTGGAAAAAGAAAAAAAGGATTTGGGTAATGGAACATTGGAAGCACCAATTGCATCCTCATCAAGGGTGAAAATTGAGGAACAAAATGTTTCACAGCAGGATTTGACCTCTGGTCATGCGTAAAATTTTATTTTACTGAGGCCTTTGCTGGATTTAATTTGATTGAAACTAATGGGTGCATGTAATTATGAAACTACATAACCTAACCATTGAATTGGTGCCAGATCCACTTGACCCACCTACCTTGAGAGCTTTTCTTACTAGGTAAGAGGCAAAAAACTATTTTCAAACATGGGAAATGAAGCGTGGTTACGCTTCAACAGTTTTAAACTCAAAGCGTGACCAATATGTGGATTTACCCTGTGATAGACATGGATTCTATTCAGGAAAAATCCTTACCAAAAGGTCTAGAAGAACTGACACAAGGAAGGTTGGGTCCAATTTTTTAATCCATGCAATTTTCACAAAGGCAGACCCCTTGTGGCAAATCTCTAATAAAGAAACGCAAAATAACCATCAACCATCTGAAAATCCCTCTGTGCATCCTCAACTGAGGAGAGTCTCTGGGCAAGCCTTGGATCTACTTAAGAAAGGCATGAAAGATGGGCTAAATAAGTTACAACTTAAGAGAAAATTGAGAAAGATTGATGGGCTGGATCATTTTCATGACCAAAAAATCTATAACACTAAGCAGAAGGTAACGCTTGCAGAACTAAAGGGACAAAGTGTTATTGAGGTACTCTATGAACAGCTGGAAGAAACAAGATGGATTCACCGGTCAAAGTTCAGTGGAGAGGGTCACTTGGAGGCCCTGTACTTAGCACATCCTGAGGCAGTAAAGCTTTCAAAACAATTCCATCATATTGCTGTGTTGGATTGTACTTATAAGACAAATAACTACAAAACCCTGCTATTGCATGTTGTAGGAATGACAGCCAATTGGACAACTTTTACAAAAGCTCTTGTTTTTATAACAAAAGAAACGTTTGAGTTCTACAGTTGTTCTGTAAATGCATTAAAGAAGTTTGCCCATGATCCTGAGAGACTTCCAAAATTATTTGTGAAGGACTGTGAAAAAGCTCTGATTTGTGCTATTGAATCTAGTTTCCCTGAGTCATCAAGACAATGTTTCACTTGGCACTTGTCTGAAAACATACAAGCAAACTGTAAAGTGCGCTTTGTTAATGACGTTGAAGGATGGAAAATCTTTATGAATCTGTGGGAAAATTGTGGGGCCTCAAAGACCAAGGAGGAGGCAGAGTTCAATGATGCAGAACTCAGAGTAGGTCCAAATCACTGCTTTGTATTCTTCCTAGTTTTGGGTTCTGAAATTTTGACTTGTATAGTGTTTCTTGAAAGACTATGAGGATGTACTCAAGTATATGGAAAATAACATTTTCCCTATCAAAGAGAATTTTGTAACAGCGTGGACTTGTATAAACCCAGATTTGGGAAACAAAACAACATCTTGGGTTGAAGGGGCACATGAAAACCTCAAACAATTCCTTGAAAACTCCGTGGGAAGCCTGTTGGATGTTTGGAAAAGCCTTGACGGAACAGTTTCAAATCAAATTAAGCCTTGAAGGAACATTTTCAAATCAAATTAAATCAGTTCATGCATCACTTTATAACTCTCAAATTAAGTTGGGAAAAGTTCTTCCACCTGAACTGTTGCCATTGGGTTGCAAATTGTCTTTAGAGGCAATTCATCTGATTAGGGAACAATTTGAGAAGTTCAAACATGATCATGATGGCAAGTTGTGCACCAATTCATACTCCAAGACTGTGGGTTTTCCCTTTTCACACCAAATAGGTGACCGTCTAGCATTCAGAGGATCTGTGGTACCCAAAGATGTTCATCCTCATTGGAGGTTGGACTATGACCCTTGCAGTTATAGTTCTGTAAGTTGGCTTAAGTTGGATTGTTCAAGTTGGATTGTTCAAATCACTATTTGATTAATGCTTTTTGATTAATGATTACTAATTCACTAATGGTTGATCCTTTTGAATTTTTCAAGTGCAATGTCAATGAAATTCTAAGCATTCCTCAGTTAGGTGAAAAGGTGAGTGCAATGATCTTGGAATCTCCAGGTAATGAGCAAAGCTGCCTATTGAACTAAATCATTCAGAAGATTAAAAAATATCAATTGAAGCCAAGACTTGAACCTAGATTCTTACAATAAAGTAGGGGCAGGCAAAAATTGACAGATACGTGGCAAGAACCATCTTGGTTTGAGAATGTTGAAAAACAAATCAAGGGGGAAAAAAGGACTAGAAGGGCTCCAAACACAAAAGACGTAAGATTTTAAGTCTTTTCTTTTGGGATATGTTGATTTTTTGGGTTAAATGAACTTAGTTACTAACTAATGATGAATTTTCAATCAAAGTTGGAAGAATCTGAATCTGAATTTCATAGCTCAGAGGAAGAGACTGAAAGTGAATTGGGATCACTTAATTTGGAATCAGAATCCTCTTCAGAGGATGAGAACATGCAGCAAAGCTCAAACAGAAGCTCATCTTTGGTGAGTATTCATTCAATTGATCTGATTAAAGAATTGAATACTAAGTTATTTTTCATGATAGGAACCAAACGTGAAATACCTCAATCTAATACCCAAGAAATTTCATAAGTTCTTGGGTGAGGTTTGAGATCCAATTGGAGATGGGAATTGTGTATTTAGAGTCATTGCTAAATCTCTTGGTTATGAAGAACATGGTAGGTTTAAACTTAGGAAGGAAATGATTGAAACATTAGAGGAAAATTAAGCATGCTAAATTAAGATGCTTGGTGGTGCAAAGGAGTTTGAAAAGATTAAAAAAAGACTTTATGTTGAAGAAATCAATGAAAAGATTCCCTCCTCAAAATGGCTGGCTAAATTAGATATGGGTCAAATCATAGCAGACACATATTCCATACCTATATGTTTTATTTCATTGGAGTCTTGTGATACTTATACTCCAATGAAAAATGGTGTTACTGATAAATCAGATCCAATTTTCATTTCCTTTTTAAAAAATAAAAACTGTGTTCTATTAGCACTTGAGGGAGAAATGATTCCAATCCTGCCCATTGTAGCAAAACCACATTCCTTGATTTCTAAAGAATCCTCTAGTAGGGTTGATCATCTCAAAGATCAACTGCAAATGTATTCTGGATTGTAATAACTTTTACTTCATTTCATCATTGGGTTTCATATAAATTGTATTTCTAATGCAGCTAACAAGTTGTATTAATGTAAAGGCTTATCACATTTTGAACATCATTATGTTGAGTGTTTTGAGTTCACATCATTATATTGAGTGCTTTGAATGATATTTTGATGGTAAATCAGTTCAACTTGTGTTGGGCTGATTCCATCACAAGCTTAACTTATGTTAAGCTTGGGATGGGATCAGCTTAACACAAGTTGAACTTGTTTTTTTTTGGTGCTTTTACTTTAGGGCTGGTCAAAAGACTTGTATTTTTTGGGGCACTTTTACTTTAGGGCTGGTCAAAATACTTCTTTAATTTTTGTGCCCTTTGCTTTAGGGCTAGTCAATTTGAACTTAATTTAGGGCTTGTCAAGTTACTTGTATTTTTTTGGTGTTTTTACTTCAGGGCTTGTCAGATTACTTGTCTTTTTTTTGGTGTTTTTACTTTAGGGCTTGTCAAGTTACTTGTCTTTTTTTTTGGTTTTTTTATTTTAGGGCTAGTTCAGTTACTTATGTTTTTTTTCGGTCTTTTTACTTTAGGGCTATTCCATTGGATGGTACCAGTTTTTTTTGTTTTTTATTTATTTATTTTTTTAACCAAAAAATGAACATTCTTTGATTTTTTGGTTGATTTCTTTTGAAATGTTTATTTAGTTTATGGGTTATGTTATTAACCTTTCATTCCTTTTCTTTTTGACTCACTGCGGATCAGTGGCATGTGGAATCCCACATTCCGGCGGACCAGGTTGGGTTGGCCGCGCAGCTCTTTGAGCCATGGGGGGTTGTACACCACTTGGATTGGACTGTGTGGCATGCCACACAGCCCCTTTTGAACTGTGTGCACGCCTCAATGAGCCGTGAATTTAACATTTCCCAATAAGAAGAGACAAAATATTTCAAGTCTTTTCTTTTGTGAAATGTTCATTTTTTTGGTTTAATCAACTGATGATGATATGAATATAATTGTTAGTCAAAGTCCAGAGGATCAAAATATGAATTTCATAGTTCAAGGAAGAGACTGAAAGTGAATTAGCTTCACTTCATTTGGATGCATAATCCTCTTCAGAGGAAGAAGACGTCCAGGAAGGGTCAACCAGGAGCTCATCTTGGGTGAGTATTGATGTGTTTAATTAATTTTATTGGAATTTCGGCTGAGTGAGTTTTTATTAGAGGAACCCAAAGTTAAATAAATCAATCAAATACCTGAGAAATTACATAATTTATTGGGTGAGGTTTGGGATCCAATTGGTTATAGGAATTGCAGATTTAGATTCATTTCTAAATTACTTGGGTATGATGAAGACAGTTGGTTTAAAGTGAGAAAGGAAATGATTGAAACTTTGGAGAGACATAAAGCATGCTGCATTAAGATTCTTGGTGGGGAAAAGGAGGTAGGAAATATTAACCAAAGGCTTGATTTTGAAGACAACAATGAAAAGAGTCCCTCTTCAAAATGGATTGTTAAGTTAGATATGGCTCAAATAATAGAAGACACATATTCCAGACCTATATTTTTCATTTCATTGGATTCATGTTGCACTTATACTCCAATGGAAAAAAGTGTTACAGATCAATCACAGCCTATTTATATTTCCTTTGTAAAAAAAATCACTGGGTTCTATGAGTACTTGAGGGAAAAATTATTCCAAGCCGGACCGTTGTAGCAAAACCCTCTGCTTTCATTTCAAAGAAATATTCTGGTTGGCTTGATCATCTCAAAGATCAACTGCACGTGTATTCTAGATTATATACTTCAATTATTAACTTCATTTCATCATTGGGTTTCCATATAACAAGTAATTTTAATGAAGCTAACTTATAATTCTATTAATATAAAGGGTTATAACATTTTTAACATCATTATGTTGAGTGTTTTGAGTTAAACTCATTATTTTGAGTGTATTAAATGAAAATTAATTGGTAATTCAGGTCAACTTGGGTTGGGCTGATCCCATCATAAGGATTATTTTTACTTCTTGTGATGGGATCAGCTTTACAAAAGTTGAAATTTTTTTTTGGTGTTTTTACTTTAGGGCTAGTCAAGTTGAACTTGCATTTTTCAGCACTTATACTTCAGGGATGCTACCTAGACTCTTTCATTGGTAATTTAATTTTTGATGTTTATACTTGAGGGCTAGTCAAGTTGAAATTGTATTTTTTGATTTTTTTTTCTTTTTTCTTTTTTTTTTAATTTTGATCAAAAAATCAGCTGGTTTTTGATGTTTTGGTTGTCTTCAGTTTTTTTTCTATTTATTTCTATTTATTTTTACTTATTTTTTTTTATTCTTTATTTTCTTTTATTCATATTTCAACCAAAAAAATCTACATTTTTCAATTGTTTGGTTGATTTCTGTTTTTTTTTTGTATTTTGATTTAGCTTGTTTTAGTTTTTTAGTTTTTTCTTTTTTGATTTCATTTTTTTTGACCCACAAAGCTTGTATTTCTGTGGCATGGAACACAAATATATTCAAGTCGTGTACAACCCCACACAACTCAAATGCAGTTGTGTGTGGTGCCACACCAAACCAAACCATTTTGTGGGGGCTGCTTGATTGTAGTTGTGTAGCATGCCACAAGGCCCATTTGATTTGTGTACACGACTCAAATGAGTTGTGAATTCAAAATTTCCCAAAAATAAAAACCAAAAAACTCAAAATTCAAAATTCAAAATTCACAATCAAAAATTAAAAATTAAAATTAAAAATTAAAAATTAAAAATTGAATATGAAAAATAATTTTTTTTTAAAAAAAAAATTAAATTAAATAAATTCAAAAAATCAAAAAAAAAAGGAAAAAAAAAAAAAAAAAAAAACCATAAAAAGAAATAATAAAAAAGGGGCGCATTCTTCTTCCCACAGGCACAAACCTTTAAATCATGGTTGTTCTATGTCTGCACACCATTGCTCCCTCACAGACAACTACTTTATTTCACCTTGTTTTCACGTATTGATTTCATTTGAATTCTGACACTGCATTCCAGTAGCTGGGTCTCTTTAACCAATAAAAAAAGAAGTTTTTTAATGTTGGGAGCAATTGAAAACCTTGAAAAATTCAATCAAAAAATCAAACAAAAAATAAAAATAAAAAATAAAACAAATTTTTCAATGGACATTTTGATCCTTTTTAATTTATTTTGTTTGGTAATTCAAGCTCTCATAAATTTTCCACAAAAATCAAGGATCATTCTGATATCTTTTACAGATTTTTTGGATATATTCTTTTGCATTAAAATATTCATTCAAAAAATCAGAAATTCAAAAAAAACAAATTTCTCATGGAACTTTTGGATCCTTTTATTGGCTTTTTTAATTTTTTTATTATTATTCAGGCTCTTATAGGTTTTATCAAAAAATTGGAGAGATGTGAAATATTTTGTTGGGATTTTTTGGATTAATCCTGGGCCTCCAAAAATTGGAGCCAACTTAAAAGCACTTTAAATTAACACATCAATTGCATAATTTTTTTTTACATCTGGAAATAAACTTTTGGCCAATTTTTCTTTATAGACCTTAGAATGAACTTGAAAAATGCAAATTAACATTTTAATGACTGCTTTTCACATTTTTTACCCAAAAAATTGTATATAACAATGAAAATAATTCAAAAAAAGAGGTGGTCCACATTTTGCGTTCTCCTTTTTGTCATATTTAACATGTAATAAATCTGCAAAAGATACCAAAAACCTCTTCAATTAGTTTTTTTAACTTTATGAGAAATGAATCACCAAAGAAATGGATTAAAAAGGCAAATAAAAGGATCAAAAAGTTCAATGAGAAAGTTTTTTTTAATTTTTTTGATGTAAAATCTGAAAAAAAATGAAAAAGCTCTTTGATATTTGTTTTGAATTTATGAGAGCTTGAATCAAAAAAAATGAATTCAAAATGCAAATAAATAGATTGAAAATTCCAATGAAAAATTTGTTTGTTTCATTTATTTTTTGTGATTATTTGAATGAATTTTTTAAGGTAAAATAACACATCCAAAAAAACTATGAAAAATATTAAAAAGCTCTTTCATTGTTTTTTCAACTGTCTGAGAGCTTGAATTACCAAAATAAAAAAATAAAAAATCTAAATAAAAGGATACAAATTTATAATTAAACATTTTTTTTATTCAATTTTTTGATTGAATTTTTTAAGGGGTTCTAATGCTCCCAAAATTATCTAGGATTTTGTTTAAAGGTTCAAGAGAGCCGGCCACTGGACCGCAGTTTCAGAATTTAAAAAAAATGAATTCTTGAATGAACTGTGAAATAAAGTACTTTTCCATGTGGGAGTGAAAGAGTACAGGAATTAAAAGCTGTGAATGACAGGATTGCTTTCATGAGAAAAATGATGCCCTGATAAAATGAAAAATTAAAGCAATTAAAAAGAATCTTTTTTTTAAAAAAAATCATAAAAAATCAAAAGAAACAAATTGTAAAAAATTAATCAAAACAAAAAAAAAACTCAAAATAAAAAAATAAAGTAAAAATGAAAATGAAAATGAAAATAAAGCTAAATAAATACATAAATAAATAAATAAATGGTCTGAAAAAAAAAATCAGAAAAAAAATCAGAAAAAAAATCAGAAAAAAAAATCAGAAAAAAAAATCAGAAAAAAAAATCAGAAAAAAAAATCAGAAAAAAAAATCAGAAAAAAAACCATGAGAGACTTTAACTGAAGTAAAATTAAAATGAAACCATGTTAAATTAAATTGATAAATTCACAGATACAAAATAAAGCACCAAAGAATGACTGCAAGAAAAGAAAACAATACAATGAAGCAATGAATGATTCAACTAAAAAATCATCAAAGCATTGAAAAATTTCAAGAAAAAAACATGTATTCAAAAAAATGAAAAAAGAAAAAATTTTCAAAAAAGCATGTATCCACTTTTGATTATTTAATTGTTTAACATATTAATTATTCAAAATTTAAATAGCAACCACTAACATTTGATTCAATCTAATAAATAATTCAAATAAAAATTATTTTCTTGATGGTATAATCAAATTATTCATTTCAATATAAATGAAATGCCCCATAATTCCAAATCTTATTTTTATTCCATTCATGCACTAGAATTCCTTGAAATACTCACAAACTGATAAAAAAAAATTTTCTCAGTTTCCTAGTGAAGTTAGAAAAAGATTTTTTCTCAGATTCAAAACCAATCCAAAACAAGCTCCAGGTGCTGCACCTACTGGCAGGTCAGCATTATTCTTTATGGTTATTTCAATAGATAATTTTAACTTTCTTCTTATCAAAAAATTAAAAGAATGTGTTACTCTAGTTCTTATAGATTACAATAAATCAATTCATTCATGATATAAAATTAATCCAATTGTTTTATGTATTGAGTCAAATGAGCCACCAATGCAATCAAAAAAAGGAAAATGGTTGAACCCTTGTTGAGGAAGACAAGGATTCAATTTCTTCTTGATATTATGGAAAGAAGTCATCAAATTTTCAAATTTTCCTCAAAAGAAATTTTGCAAGGTCTCACCAATATTTCCCTGGGTTGAAACTGTCAAAGTTACAGAAGCCCCTTGACCACCGTTGGTATTATGGTACATCAATGTTTTTCTTTCATTATTATTTACTCTCTTCCACTCAGGTAGATTGCACAGGCTGGTTGCTTAATACAAATTTTCCCACGTGGTTACAGTGGCTTTCCAAAATTTATGAGACTTTTTGGAAAGGCAGCCACACCTGGTTACTTTAAAAAATGTAGATGGAGCCTGGGGTGTGTTTATTTTGGTGTTGATTAACCCATCTTTGGCCTCCTACTCCAGTTGACCAATTTCCACATTTTCAGTAACTCAGTTTTTTTATATCAATCTCTAACTACTTGATTGATTACAAAAACAAACATTTCAAGTTTTTTTTTTCTTTGAAATATTATTCTTCATATTTGATTTTGATTCATGGGTTCTCTTTTTGATATATATTCTTCTTTGATAAATTGGTTATTTCAGAAGATCAAAATGGTAAAACCCTTGAAGGAGGGTATAATTGAAACGGTATGATTCAAATTTAGAAAAATTTTAATCACCTAAACTCCAGTTAAAACTCAAAACAATACAACCTCAAGCACCTTAAGGCACCTCAAAGTGGACAAAGATTAGAGAAATTGAACAATATGGACATCAGATACATAAAAAGATTGAATGAAAACTTTTGTTTGGCTTCCATGAATTCCAACCTACCTCTCTGAAAACTATCATCACCATCTTACCAAGGCACCAAAGCAGCTTAAGCCACCTCAAAGTGGACAAAGAGCAGAGAAATTAAACAATATGGACATCAGATACATAAAAAGATTGATTGAAAACTTTTGTTTGGCTTCCATGAATTCCAACCCACCTCTCTGAAAACTATCATCACCATCTTACCAAGGCACCAAATAATCAACATCAATCAAAATTGGTTTGAATTATTTTTAGAAACTCTCAATATAACTTTTTTTTCATGAAAATCATTCCTTTTAATCGTAACTCACACACTCATAAAGAAGAAAAAATGTACAGATACTAAAATACATAATCTCATGAATCAAAGTAAATACATTTTTTTTTCTTGAGCAATGGGTTCAGATTAAAAAGAATGCCGGGAAATTGATTGAATTTTTTAGGTCAATCAGTCCCATTATTTTTTTCTACCCTCTGTAAATACATGCCTGGGGGCAAAGGAGCATGTTGTCCAAATTTGAGTACATTATGCACTAGTATATCTGTAAATATAAAAATATAGGAAAATCTCCCACACCTCACCTGGATTTGATACCCTTGGGTTGGTATTCATTTACCAATTTTTTCCAATATGAACCTCTTGCATCCAGTTCAGTCCACATATATTTTATTTTTCATTTCACATTTTTTTTCCAATGTGCTTTTTTTTTCCCAGTCCATTTTTCTTTCTTTGAAAAAATTCTTACAGAAAATTATGTATGCATGTTTTACAAAAGATTTATTTAACAGGTATAAAACATGTATGTAGCAAGGGAAGTAGATCAAACACATGTAACAAGGATAGCATAACAAACACATGTAACAAAGACAACAGATGTAACAAGGACAAAAATTTAACAAGGACAAAACATGTAACAAGGACAGCACATTTACCATTTCAGATGTAACAGAGTGTATTGAAAACACATTTAATCAACACTGATTATTTCCTGGGTTCAAAAATCTTGTTTGAACAGTTACCATTTGTATGAACCCCCTTCCATTCAAATTTTTTTTGATTACCCCTAACCTCAGAAATAACCACACCTGAGTTAATTTTCACTTATAAATTTCAACAAGGCTTTTCCTACATTGATATTCAAACACAAAATGAGTCACTTTCCAAATTCACATAGAAGAAGGTCATCCTCCCCTTAATTTTTGGTTCCAAATTCTCTACATAATTCAAATTCCAATTCCTTTCTCTGTTATACCCATCACCATCATATGGGAGCCACCTCCTTGTTCCAAACTTTACCATACCTTCCAAACCATGCTCTGCATAGAAGGAAAAATTCTTTATTTTCATCTTCATACCATACCAGATTGACCCATGATCATTATCCCATTTCTCATCTTTACAACTTGCAACCTCTCCCTTTCAAAAACATTAATTATTTTGGATTTTCACCTCCTCCTCATTCTATTTCCATTTCAAACATTAACCATCCTGATTTATTCTATGATGTGCCAACTTCATGTGCAGTTTCTCCACATCCTCACCAAAATGTTTATACTACTCCTCAAATTCTCAAAATTCATATTTATATGGAAATTCAGCCTCATTTTTTTTACATCAAGGAGGATTACAATTTTTCATTGGACAATTCGGAGCTCAATTGACATTAAAATAATTTAAATTCTGATAAACTAAACTATGAAAATGACCATGCTTCCCAACAAGAGAATTTTCTTGAAGGTGATCTTAAGGAGCTCAGAAAATTGGGAAAAATCCAATCATGGCTGAAAATGAAGAGAAAATTCATCCATTCAAAAATATCCACAATGTTTCCTGGGCATTGATGAAACTTAGTCTTTTGAAACATAAACTCTACAACTCACAAGTTCCTGCCAGAATTTCCAAGCAATCCTTTTCTGAAATGAGACTAGAACCCTGTGCTTTAGCAATGGACAGGTGTTAGAACCACATAAAATAAAACCACATCATTTTATGCATATGTTCAAAATTGCTACTGGGGATCATCATTCACATGGCCATCAACTGCTCTCCAATTTCAGGCTGTGAACTCCAATTTTTCCTTGAAATAAATTGTTGCTAACCAAAATAATTCCAATCCCTCAACTGCCAGAAAAGGTTAAAATATAATTTTAGGGTGAATGGGGATATTAAGAATAAAACCTTTATTCTTAATCACATTTCTTTGAACCACCCATCATTCCTGTAATTTTATATATTTGACAGGTAAAATAAATTTGACAATTGGTACAGATGAGACTCACATTTGGCAAAAGATTGTCTTCCCCAGGATTCAAGACATTCTAAACCAAAATAACAGCTTTATAGATTTTCTTCAAATAATTTCTCCTGAGTTTGCTCCAAATCAACCAATCAGGCTTTCTGATCCATCCTCACAATATATGGACCAAAGATTTTAAAAACTATCAAAAGGAGGAAAAAATAGATGCAATATGGCCAGAAGGTATGTTATTGCCTTTTTTTTCTTATTATGAAAGTGAGAATTTCCTGAAATATTTTTTTTCACACAGGTAATGATCCTTCTCAATTGAACCATAGAGATTTTTTGATCAGGCACTCAAATGGCTGCTTGAGTGTATTGAATGAACTGACCAAATTTTATGACCCTCTGAACTATGTTCTTTTTCATCCTCATGGCAAATTTGGTTGCTTTCCAGAATTTAAATATGAACCAGTAAAGAATAGGTTCACTGCCATGAATTATTATTCAAATTTTCTGGCATGTTATCACTCTGATTATTACCTTTTGCACTGGGGTGGCTGGCTGTTCCAACAATATTATTTTTCCCAATAAATAAAAATCTAGACAGAGGACTATCCTATATTTTTCATTATCCAAATAATCTGAGGATTGAAAAGTTCTATGTTTTTGTGGATTCAATAAACCATTGGTCCAGTTGGTTCTGTGAAAAGGTAAGTTTGTTTATCTTCAATTTATCATGTGAGATTTATTTCTATCTTCTACTAATACTTATGAATAACTTGATATTTCCTTATTCTTAGATTTTTTTTATCCTTCCCCAATGATTTATAGGTGTCCCAAGGGACATGAAGGCTTGATATCAAGATTCTATGGAAATGGTCAAGCATATGAGAAAGACCTATCTTTCAATAAAAGTCACATGCAACCCAGCATAGCCAGAAATCCTAAACAATCTTTTGCCAGTTCAAAAAGCGCAGGATAGGCCAGATATGATAACATGTGTTTTAAAATCAAAATTTAAAATTATCTGTGATTAAATATTCAAGGATGGAAACTTTTAAACCACAATTGGATTCAATCATGTCATAGAGTTCCAGAAGGGAGGCCTTCCACATGCTCACATTGTGATGATGTTGCATCATGGCCACAAGCCTAGAACATCTGAACCCATTTATATGATTGTTTGTCCAGAGATTTCTAATGAAATCACTCAGCCTCATCATTTTAAAGAATTCAAGAGAAACATGATACATGGACCATGTGGTATTTTTAAACTTGAATCCCATTGAATCCATTATAGTACAGGCAAAAAGAGATACCCCAAAGCCATCTGCCCTGAAGCCATCATGGATGTAAATTCCTATCCTATCTATAAAATATGCCATGATCAAGTTAACATATCACATTCTAACTACCAAACAAGGCCTAAAATTGATAATTACTTGTTTTTACCTTACAATACCCACCTCTTTGAAAGATACCAATGTCATATCAATATAGAAGTATGTGCAGGTATCTCAGACATCAAATATCTCTAAAGATATGTTTATACGGGCAATGACTGTGTTACTGTGGATTTTTGTGGAAACTTGGATGAAATAAACCTTTTTAGAGATTCAAGATGGGTTTCTGCACCTGAGGCATGCTGGAGAGTATTTTTACTCTAAATTGTCTGCTATCCCAACTGCTGTTATACAACTGGATGTTCATTTTCCTGACCAACAACAAGTCATTTTTGAACCTGATGAATCCCTGGATGAATCAGTTCAAAGATCAAACCATTCAAAAACTATTCTGAAAGAATATTTCAAAATGAATCCAATTGAACCACAAGAAAATGGCCATCAAATATTCTGAACTTCAACAACATTTCACATTGAATCCACAGACAGGAGAATGGAGGCCAAGAAAGAGAATTTTTCCAATTTGAAGGATTTATTCTGTTGATCCCACAGATGCTGAGAGGTGGTTCCTCAGATTTTTTTTGAATAATTCTTCTGGTGCAACATCTTTTAATAACTTAAAGCAGTTAAAGTTAATTTCTTATACAAAATTCAGATAGGCTGCCTTTGAAAAGGTTCTACTTGAGGATGCTCATCATTTGGAAACAACAATGAAAGAAGCTGAGCAAAATCTTTGAGATTATGAGCTAAAGAGTTTTTTTTGAATTATTTAACCAGGATACCTATTAAATTTTTCATTCAATTTTATGGTTGATAATTTAATTCATTCTGGAATCACAGATCAAAGAGTTCTCAAAAATGAAACGTTAATATTGATAAACCCAATCATATTTCAAAATTGTGGAACAAGTGTTGAGGAATATTTTCATGATCTTTCCAGAATTGATTAATCAGTGGAGGAAATAAGGAAAAACAGGAACTGGATCTGTGATCAAGAACAAAATTCTTTAATAAATCAATCAGACTTGCAAAACATTTCTCTTCTGGATCATAGACAGAATTAAATATTTGATTGGATGATGAATGCATGCAATTCTTCTCAACCCTCTTAGTTATTTATTTATGGACCTGGTGGGTCTGGACAAACCTTCCTATATGAATTCTTGCTGGATTATATCAGATCATCTGGAAGAATAGCTATGGCATGCACAGGTAGCAGAATAGCTGCCATGAATCTACCAAATGCAAAAACAGCTCCTCTCAAATTTGGAATTCCCTTGAGGTTAAATGACTACTCTTCATCAAGGTTATCAAAGAATTCTCAAATGTTTGAAGCTCTCAGAAAGGCTTCTTTGATGATCAAGGATGAAGCACTTATGAGTCATAGGCATTCTCTTGAGTTGGTTGGCAGGCTACTTTAAGACCTCATGGATTCCAACCTACCTGTTGGGGGAAAATTAATGTTCCTTGGTGGATTCTTTAGGCAAATTTTAACCTGTTGTTCAAAAACAAAAAATCACACAATCACAAATCGTTGATGAAAGTTTGATTGATTCTACTTTCTGGAGAAATTCCCCAATTTTTTCACCTTACTTCACATATATGAATGCTACAGGGGATCCAGATCACCAGAATCTCTAACTGCCTCTTGGAGATGGTCTGAATAATACACAGGGTTCAAACAAAATTCTGCTTCCTGAACACATGGTTGGTCATGTCTATAGTCAAGTTAAAGCCTTGGATTGATAAATCAAGAATTTTTGTCCAAAATTTTATTCTAGCTAGCTTGAAAAGAGTTATCTGATTGACTGTTTTATCTTATTTTTCAAAGATCCATCAGTCTTCAACACAAAATAAATTTCTACTATATTCTCCTCCTGGAATTGAAGAGAAAAAAACTATAAAACCTTATTACAGCCATGACTCTGTTGAAGATGATACTGGGGATCAGTACCAACAAAATTTCCTCAACACATCATTTCTTCCTAAATTTACTCCTGATATCCTGAGTCTGAAATTTGGCACCCTTAAAATTCTGTTGAGGAAAATGTACAGCACCATTGGGCTTTGAAATGGAACTTGCTTGATTGTTGTCAGATTGGGAAGCAATTTTTTAGTTTCCCTAATTGCAACTGTTGATTCCATAGGAAGGCTGGTTTCCATTCTTTGTATCCCCTTGGTTACTGAATCTGATTAAACTTTCCTCCCTTTCAAGTTGATTTTGAAAAAATTTTTACAGTAACTTTGGCTTTCTCATTGGCCATCAAAAAATCTGAATTTCAGAAAATTTCTTATGTTGGTATTTATCTGAAACATCCAGTGTTCAGCCATGGTCATTTATATGTAACATTTTCAAGGAGTAGGTCCCAGCCACTCAAAAAGGTTAGTGGTCACCCAACAAACTGACAAAAAATTTCATCTGAGCCTGATAACATTTTTTAAAATGAGGTTTGAAATTCTATACATCCCAGAAACTGATTGATTTTAAATCCATATTGTGTTTGAGTTACTCCTATATCAATAAAATGCCAAGTATCTTTTAGCTCAATCCTTATTTAATTTAAAATTGAGAATGAAAAGTATTTTTCAACTTAATCCTGATCCCCACCTTACTAAAACTACAAAACCTACCTTGAAAGATCAAAGCTGGCGCAGCCATTCACCTTTTCTTGAGGTCACACCCTTGAGCATTTTTGGCTCAATGTGGATTGACCTGGCATTGAAACCAGGAATTTTTCTTCACTGTTATATATTTTTTATGCTTTCTTTATTCCCCATCCCAAATACTGGCTCCCCTTTGTATGCAATTGAGATCTCTAGTTTTGCCTTGTTTGAATGAATCTATTTTTCACCTCTACTTGGACAATGGTTAACCAAATACCCGCTGTATCAGTTCTTTTACTATCCCCTCACCCCAAGATCCATGACTTTCTGCTGATCTGCATTTGGTAACCTCCCTCTATTGTTTCTAATGAGCCTTTTCAAGTTTTTATTGCTATAATCCTATCCAGAAAGTGATAAATCCAAATGCCATGTCCTTAAGGACCAATTTGAAAATGCTCTCACAGATTGAACAATCACAATAATACACCAAATTTGGCAATCCTTTCCTGCTTTAACCTCTCAGATACTTACAAGGATTAGCAGAGCACTTATCAAGCCAACATTGGTACAAAAATCATACTTTATTGTTTTCTTGCAGACTTGGGTCTTGACCCTTGCACCAAATCCGTACAGCAACATATTGTAGACATGAGACTTCTGCTTTACCAACTTGCTTTTTCTTTCATTTTTCTTTTGTTTTGGGTTGGGGAAAACCTAATACAGAGAGCACTGGATACATAGTGTAAGAAAAGTCACTTCTGTTTCCAGGCCAGGCATTGAGTTTTCCACCCACCCCATTACAATCAACATCTGACCATCATGCTGTAGTTTGATTTCAAGAGGCAACCTTGAAGCCTAAACCATATCCTAGGAAAATCCCCATCCCCCTTCTTGTCCCCATAAAACAGTTGGACTGTTTGCCCCCCTTGCAGTCCTTTCCTTGAAAAAAAACTTATACTGTATGCTATCCATTTTACTGTCTTTAACCAACAACTTTGGTGACATGTCAGCTTCTAGAAATCCCTCAAAAATCCAACTCATGCCCATGGTCTCATCAAGTTCATTGAAAAAGATAGGCCCCGGGAACCCCCTGTTCATTTCAACACTTAGGTGGATTCCAAAAGCTCACCAATCTTTGAAAATCCACATCTGTCCTGCTCAGATCAAGTCAAATATTCATCCTGAATCTAAATATGGATTTAAATATTGCCTTGCTGCCATTGTTGTTGGAACCTTATGCAAAGAGGCCCCATTGGAAAATTTCAATTCAATTCATGGAAAATACCTCCCAACAACATGCCCTAATTCCTGGCAAAATATGCTCAGCTTCCTTGCGCTTGATCAAGCATGAGGGGGCTGATATTTTTACTGCTTACTTTGTCCCTGAGCAGCTTTTTAGGATCCCAATGAATCCCGGCATGGACTTGAACCTTATCAATCATATAACAATGGGAGGGCTTGGGATCTTCCAATCTAGACAAGAAAAAGAAAATGAGGTTCTGCATTGATGGACAATGGAAATATGGTTATCCCAAGGCTTGAATTGATTCAACCATGTTAAGGCCACAAGAATTCCCAGAATACCAGAGATGTGACCTCATACGGGCATACAAGAAGTATTATTACCTCTAAACAAGTTGTGATTTTGTTCCTTGCAAAAAATATCTCAGACTCCAATACAAATGCCACATCAATATTGAAATTCCATTCAGCCTGAACGCAGTTAAATACTTGTATAAATACATATGCAAGGGCAAGGATTGAAGCCATTTGGTGCTAGCCAAAAATTAAGAGACCAAGGCCTTTTTCAATGGAAAATATGTAGGGCATTCTGAAGGTGAGGTGATGTCATCACTCTATTAAATATGAAAGTGAGGAATGAAATTCCTAGCTGCTTGGAAAATCCTGCAACATCCCATTTCTTGGTGCTACCTAGCAGTCACACTTTTGAGCTTGCACTTGCCTGACAATCAATTGGTGTATTTCATTGATCCTGAGGGTTCAATAAATCAAATCCAAACGGGCCTCAGTGCAAGGACCACTCTAACCAAATTTTTTTAATGTAAACAGTTAAATGCTGTTGGAAGGTCAATACCTTCCAGGAGTCTATTTTATAACAAAATACCAAGATTTTTTTCATGGGAAGCAAGCAAATAAACCTTGAAAGATTGGAAGAAAGTGTCTGATTTGGTAGGATGGATTGATTTGGCTTGAGTAACAGAAGGAGAATGGTATTATATTTGCATACTTCACCTGAAATGTAAGGGAATTACAGGATTTGAGAGACTATGAAAAATCAATGGATTGGCGCATGCAACATTCAGAAAGTCCTCAAAAACTCTGTGCCTAATTCAATTGGATGATCAATATGACAGGTTCTTAAATGAAGCCTCTGGCTTTATGATGGGGAATGGCCTGCAAAAAATGTTTGTACTTCTCCTGATCCACAGTCCACCATCTGATCTAGTCTGGCTATTTCAAAGACATTAATACCAGCTAGTGGAAAACTGCAAGTACCTTGCAAACAAGCCATCATCATATGGCAAAGACCTGGAAAGAGATTTTTGTCTCTACAAAATTTTGGTAATGTTAGAAGATCAAGGAAAAACTCTGGACCAAGTGGAGTTAAATATGGGTGATGTTGAATTCAGTGTCTTCACAAGCACTAGATTGGTGAGCAAGGAAGCTTCCTCTTTTTTCAATGAAAATATCACTGATAGAATCCAAAAGCTAAATGCCAATCAATGCTCAATTTTTGAGACCATTGTTGACTTCTTTGACCAAAAGGTGGGGTTTACTAGTTTTTTAGATGGTCCAGGTGGGTCTGGGAAAAATATCTCTTCAACACAATTCTTCAAAGGTGAAATGGGAATGTTGTCCAGAAGATAGCAGGATTTTTGTCTGGAATCTCTGCTCTATCAAGCCCAGACAGATCATTCCAGCTTTGGAATTCAACTTTCAATAAGTCCTGAGATGTTGTGAACCTGGCTTCCCTCTCAAAAGCGTTCAAAAAATCTGCTGGGCATAAGGCTTGTGATTTGGGATGAAATTAGTATGGCTCATTGTTATTCAATTTCAGCCATTGACAAGAATCTAAAGGAACTCATGGAAAATGAAGAGGACTTTGGAAGCTGTGTGGTTGTTTTTGCTGGAGAAGTTTGGCAGATTTTGCCAGTGATCCCCAAGGGGACCCTTGACAATCAAGCAGATGGCTGCTTCACATTGTGTGAATTGTATAAAACCTGCATTAAATTCAAGTTATCCAAGAACCTATGGCTGGTCACTCAGGTTCACAATGTCACAGGTATGGAAGTTCATTTGTTTGCAGACTGGATATTGAAATTGGGAGAAGGGTGCCTGTAGAAAATGGATTATGGGCGGGTGAACATTTGGTTTTTCAAGGCTTTCAGGTCTGGTAATCAGGAGCAAGTCAGGAATGAAGTGAAAAGCTATGTATTGGGGAGCTTCTCAAATGTGATTAGAACAAACTGGATCCAAACTATTGTAAATTTCCTCATGGAATGTGCAATCATATGTCCTCTAAATGAAGATATTAAAGCATTTAACACCAAAATAATTGCCAGAATGCCAGGTTTTGAATTAAATTCAGTTTTGATAGATATTGTGGAAATTGATAGCCTGAAATCTGTTCTGGTAGAGATCCTTCATTCAATGGACCCAGCTGGCTTCCCACCACATGTTTTAAGCTTGAAAACATTTATGTGGCTGATGATAATCCAAAACTTAAGTTTATCAAAAGGCCTCTCCAACAGAACTTGTCAGTTGGTACTTGACATCAAGACCAATCACCTTAAGTGCCAGGTCCTCAATGGTTCTCAGAGTGGAACTGTTGTGCTTTTACCAAAGATCAAATTATTACACAAAGAAGATAAGAAGCTAGGAATTAGATTTTTCAGATACCAATTTCCTGTGACTGCGGCTTTTGCAATGATAACAAACAAGTCACAGGGTCAAGGATACAACAAATTAGGTGTTTATTTGCCCCACCCTGTTTTTTTCTCACAGCCAATTATACGTTGCTCTTGGCAAGTTTCTCAGTGGAGATGCGGAAACCATGAATTTTGTTAGCTTCTGCATTGTTCAGTTCCACTGATGGATCCTAGTTGAACATCAAAAATGACATGTATTTTTTAACTTAATCCTGATTTGATTTGAAAAATTGAAGATCATCTTCCAATCGGCCCCCAAATTTTTCATTCGCAATCCAAATCATTAAATCCCAATCAGTTTCCAAATTTGGGGGCAATACTCTAGTACATTATATATCTCTGTTTCTTTCTTTTTTTCCCTCCTTGCCCTGGGGAGCTTGGACGGGAGTGTTGGAGAGTGCGACGATTTGATTGATTGGGAAAGGTAAAGAAGGATGAGTCATGTGTGCCAAGACCTGTCTAAGATCGTCGAGTCGAAGTCGATGGCACAAGTATGATGTTAGGGAAATACGAGTTGATCGATGGCTGTGCTGCTCGGTGATGATGCTCAGATAGGTACTTATATGACCGTAAGTATTTTGATGAAGCCGATCGAATCCTAAGTGGGTTCGATCGATGAACCTAGCGGCTGATGGGGTAAGGGTGGTTTGGCTGGTTCAAGTCCGTCGAGGAGCCTACAACAAGCCATCGATTCATTGATTCGGACCGCGGTAGCTTGGACTCGCGAGCTGGAGCGGATGTCAACCAGGTTGGAAAAGGAAGGTTCTCTCGATGGTGGGAGGATCGTGGGTAAGGTAGGTGTAGGTAGCGTATCACCATACATATTGGATAAATACTCCAACCGCTTTGGATGAGGGGGGTCGATGATGGTAATGGCAATGATTAGGCTGGTATGATGATGGATCTAGTAATGTGGATAGATGTACATATGTAATACGTAGATTGTGGATGGTCATGTACAGAGTAGACTACCTCAAGCTTTCATCTGAAAATGGATGGATGGATGGATGGATGGATGGATGGATGGATGGATGGATGGATGGATGGATGGATGGATGGATGGATGGATGGATGAACGAATGGGTTGATTAAAATCGAATTTGGCTGAGAGTCTTGGGGTCTGACGGGATTACGTCCGGGTGCACCGCATCCGTCCTCGATGGTGCCGAGGGATCATACGAGAAGCGTGTTCTTTGGAAGGGGTCCGGTCGATGTCGGCCTTGGGCAGGCACTGGCTGATGGGGAGGGCAGCATGCCGGCGGCTGATGCTCTTGGCGGTGCATACGTGTCACACCCCTGGTCATGGTGGTCTAGGTCTACGGGAAGGACCACCTGCTGCTGGATCAGCTTACTGCTGGGGATATCTAGTCGTGCGTTCAAGCAGTATACTAGGTGCAGCGTCAGAGCATCCATACGAATAAGGATGTTAAAGTTGAATGTGTATTGAAATATGTACTGTTGTACGTGATGTGGTGGATGTCAAGATGAGAGGCAATATGAGTCAAGACCAATCGGAAACTCGGGATCGACCGTTTCGTCGAGGATACTTAGCCCGGCGATGGACAAGCTGAGACAAGAGGCTGCTAGCTCATCATCAGATTCTCAAGTGGAGTGGTTAACTTGATGGCGTAGGATTAAATGGATGAGGTTGGATTCTCATGATCATCGAGAGTCGTAGGTTTTGGTGCTCGGTGGGTGTGGCCTTAACAGGCAACCTGAACGCTCGATGAGCAGAGACATCCTACTACCCATTAGACCCAATTCCGGAATTCCATCTTGATTTGGGCAAAGAAGGAGTGTTTCGAGTCGAGAGTTGCAGATGATCAATGGTAGGATTGACTTTTGAGCTGGCTTGGGATTCGATATGGATGGTGATGGTGATGGTGATCCATCCTTAGAATGTGATGGGATACTTCTACGAATCCACTGGATAGGAGCAAATCGATCATCACCTTCAACCTTCAATCGCTAGCCCCTACCTACTCTCTCTCGCCAGCATCCTTGATCGCTTCTAGAATTCTTTTGGCCTCCAATTCCATCCACAACTTTCCATCCCATCTCCTCCATCCTCCAACTCGTTTCTCACTCCCCCCTGTGAACTCTTGAAAAGCTTCCCAGCCTGCTCACTCTACCTTCTACGTCCTCACCCACCAAGTCACCTGATCAGCTACTACTCCCTCCTGCTTCACCGCCCCCTGCCCCTCTTACTTCACTCTCTATCTCTCTCTGCAACGCCCCCCCCCCCCCCCTGTCACATCCCTCCAACGCGATGGCCAACCCACTCTCGTCCCTCAGTGGTGCTCTCATCCTCGCCGCCGCCATCCTCTACATCTTCGTCGGAATCGCAAACTTCACTCTCGATCAGGTATCTAGGCCCTCCATCTCCACTCTCATTCAGTCCAGCCGCACTCAACTCTCATCCTTTCTAAATCTTCCCCCCCCCCCTGCAGCTGGTACCCCCGTCATTTGAGATTCATCACGATCACCACCGACGGTCTAGGTGCTGCCATCACCAGGTCGGCCCCTTCCGTCTCAGGACCTGGATCGGTTTATGGTAACCCAAACGCAGACTCCAACTTCCGAAACCCCGGTGATGGCCTAAGGTTTTACTATACCTGGGGACTTTGGAGTTGAGTACTATCCCTACCTCCAGTCTCAATCGATCTCACTAGCCCAATCCGCCCTCTAGTTTCTCATCTGAACCACCTAATCACCAATTCGGACCTTAGATCGATGCGCTGGTTACTACGGTCGATCAGATCCTCAGTACTGTACCGGTACCTCTTGGGCCCATCGATTTCATCCCACCCAAAGTTTACTCGAGGATGTCCCAATCTCTCTCCAGGCTCAGACTTCCAATCTACTCAACGATCAGTTTAACTCGGACGATTACTTTGGTCTCTCCACTCGGATCGCTTTTTACTTCATCTTCATCTCGGCCGCCCTCACCGGTCTCATCCTGATCTCCAACCTGTTCAGTTATCGCGGTCCCACTCGAGTCGCCTCCCTCGGTCTATCGAGTCTCGCTTTGCTCGCCTTCATCTCCGCCACGATCGGTACGGTCATCTGGACTGCCGTCGCTGGTATCCTCAAGCACCAACTCGATCGTGACTTCCTTAACTTGGGCATGGAAGCCGACTATGGTAATGCGATCTGGTTGATGTGGGCGATCGATGGCACTCTTCTGCTAGCTAGTATCGCTTACCTCGGAGTCAGTCCTTCATTTCTTTCGCTTCCTCTTCAACTCTGACGTTTCAACATCTCATGATCTTGACCGATCCGTCGATCGAACGTTCATCCTCAACTTAGGGTTGTATCGCCGGCCGTTCAAGGCATACAGTCTGAGGCTAAAATTCATCCATCGGACAGATTGTCAGCCTAGGATCGGCAAGTTCCTCAAAAGTATACACAAGATCGAGGACCCGGCCATTCATCCTCGTTTCTTCTTTTCACCCACGTCTCTCTCTCTGTCATTCTCATTCTCTCTTCATCCCGTCAATCATATCACAAGCAAGTCATTTTTTGTATCTCTCCTCAACCAGACCTCACATGCCCATCTGTGATTACATACCACCTTGCGACCACGCATGCAGTCAATCCATCTTATCTCAAACCTCCGGACGATCGTTGGACTCGGTTGTACTTTTAGATTCCTCTACCTCCAAAAAAAAAAACGATCCTTATCTCTCTCGATCGATCTTCCACCTCTAATTGCCTGATCTCCACACTACTCTCTTATTTATCCAACCGATACATTCTCTTGTTATGATGATCATCAACCAGCAAACATTCTCAATCATTCCTTCCACTCTCTCTCTCTCTGTGTGTGCTTCTCTGATAAATATTTTCTCTTCCTCTCTTTCGTTCCGAGTGGATCGAGAAAGACGAGATGAACATCACGTCAAGCTTGTTGCCCTACATCAAACGTACAGCCACACACTCCCCTTCCCCCCCCCCCCCCACAAAAAAACGAAACGGTGTTTTTTGGTTTGTCTGTTTGTTTGTTAGTCTCGTGGAATTTGGAAGGATGGACCCTGTCCCTCGTTGCGTCAACTCGTCTAGGCACCCCTGCTATTCTAAGACCCATCGAGTCTTTCTGATCATCCGCGATGATCATCGATCGATCCGGGGCGTGATCCCCTTCTCTCTCTCTCTCTCTCTCTCTCTCTCGTCCTTCAATCGATTTGAATCCAAGTCGAGATTCGATGTCGAGATCGATCTCGAAGGTGATTCCAAGTGGTTGGTGATCGACTTGATGATTCGAGTTTGATCGGTAGGCTGGCCGATCCCTGGAAGAGGGGGGCTTGCAAGCTGGGTACATGCGCCCCAACACAGTTGAAAGGATCGACCGGATCGGGGTGGATGAGGGGGGCCGTGGTGGGCCGGCAAGCCCGACGGGCGGTCCGTCCGACCCAAGCTTGCGACCGAGGGCTGTCGAAGGACGGCATCATCGTACCCACCGACCCCCGGGGACCCGCACTTATGTCAAGCCGGGCAAAACGGCTATGGTGTGCCATATCCCCCCAGTCGGCGGGTGTCGTCCCCCGTAGCATCAGTAGACGCGTCCATCGCACTCGCCCAGCATGCCAGTGTGGCAACCGCAGAGATGAGTCGGACGGGCAAGTGGGAAGTTGGACCCGTGAGATTGACTCCCCGCTCAACAATGTCGACCATCAACCTTCACCCATGGTCCACGATTGGCCAAATTTTTTTTTTTTTTATTATTATTATTTTCAGAGAGATACGGAAGGCCTCCAAGCCAAGAGAGCAGGGTCGGTTCTGGCGAAAAGGTGAGGGGATCATAGGTGCCGCCACAAAGGGCTCGAACGGCCAGGGTCACAAGGAGAGATGGGTGCCAGTGCCAGAACAGGCCAGGAGGTCGTTCACAACAGAGTCCAGAAGAGGATCTTCAACCTTAAATCAGGTCGGCACACCCTGCCCTCCCACTGCTCTTCAAGCCAAGAAGAGGCTTGATCTCAAAGTTTCAGTGATCAGAAGATCAAAAATAACCGATATCCAAGCCAAGTCTATTCTTTCCCATCAAAAAATTCATGGTTGATTGATGATCAGGTTTGAGGAAAGTTCGATGATAATCTTTTGAATCGGATGTAGTGGTGTGATAGAAAACCAGTCATTGGATTGGGAAACCTTGGTGGGTGACTATCCCGAGAGCCATGGGAGCCATGAGATCAGAATGACTTGTGGATGAAGCCACAGATACCAGTGTTCTACTGGCCCATAGAGTCAAACAACCAAGACTGAAATAAAAAAAAAAAAAAAAAAAAAAAAAAAATCAAGATTTCCACAAAGGTTGACTTCAAATCTTGAACCAACTTCCTCGACCTGGGATGAATGATCAAAACCAATGAGATGATCAACCACTTCTTGCAGTGGATCAAGACTGATGGGATACTTTCTTCTTGTTTCAATCATGTCGGATTCGAAATGATCTTGTTGGACTTCAAGCGAGATTTGTTTGGAAGAGCAGAGAAGCATGCCAGGATATCGACCCAAGAGGATATCTATAACCTACCAATTAGTCCCAAGTTTAAAACGACTGAGTCTTCAAACTGGTTCTCAAAATTCCTTGATAGATACCCCCCCTGCCATCTAAGCCTTAAGTTGGGAGATGTAATTTTAGCCAGAATTCAATGGAATTTGAATCGTTAGGGAAGAGTTAGTTAGAAAAATTTGAGGTTTTGATGATGATTTGATGAAGAACAGAGCGAGTAGAAGAAGGCCTGCACTGGAGCAAGGATGTTTGATGAGATCAAAGTTTGAACTCACTGATCACAGAGAGGGGGAATGACTAGAGAGCCTGTGAGGAGCCATAAATAATTAGGTTTTGTAAAATGTACTAGATCCCAAGGTCCCAAGATCTCTCATGATTTGCTTGATTTGATTCAAAAATAATTCATTCTTCTAATCATACACCCTCTTAGAGGTTTAAAAAAAAAACAAAAAAAAAAATGGATATTAGAGAAACACAGAAGAAGAAAGGATAAAAGATCAAGATTTTAGGAATTTTGAGATTTGAAAATTTATGAAAAAAAAAATCACAGGTTGTTTTTGATATTAGTTAGTTGAATTGTTGATTCAGATGGTTGTCATTAAACTTGGTCCTTTACAATGGTAGAATTGGATGGATAGAACTTAAGATTCCACTCACTCTACTACTTTGCCTCCTCCCAGGATTTGTGACTTAGATTTTGACTTAGATGGAGGGGATTTTTTTTTTGATTTACTCAAGATCTCTGTCATTGGTGGTTAATTTTCTTGAGGGAGGGGGGGGGGGGTATTGAACCAAGAGTTGTAAGAATAGAAACAGGAAATGAAATAGGATTGGATAAAAAGAATTTTGAGAGTAAGGCTAAGAGGGAATTCAGGTGGGTGACATGACAATGTTTGAAAACCAAATGGTATCAATATGGCAACCCAAAACTATCTAGAAAACCCTTCAAGGCATGATCAATCAAGGGAAGGGTAATTTAAAGCCAGGTTGAAATCCCACTATGGGCTTTTTGTTTTAAATTTTATTCTCCCTTTTATATTCTTACCCACTAATACAATCTCAAATAATTTTTTACCCATAAGGCTCATTCTTTTGACCAGATTAACTTTGCTGAGATGATTTAAAATCATTGTTGTTTGATTTAATTCCAGAAATTTAAACAGGAATTCAATCAAAACAGTCCCTCCCATTGCAACAATTTTTTCCCTAGCAGGGAGGATGGGTGAAGGCCTACACAGATTAAAACACTGATTATTTAAAAAGTAAAAAATTTGTTTTTCAAAATTTTGGTTTCTCAGATAAGCTTAGTTCTTTAAGACTCAACCATAGTGTAGAAAGAGGCTTAAATAAATCAAAAAAAAAAAAGTATTTCAAATCCCAAGATTATCATTTCTCAAACATGATCAAAACTTGACAAAATTCAAAAGGATTTAAACTCAAGAATAGTTAATTTATTTAAAATTTAAAAACTGAAAGATCATTGCTAATAAACTCAATTAAAAACTCAAAATTGTTGAGAATTTGAGCTCAGGCTGGAAATTTTTTCTTTTCAATGAGAATTAAAAAGTCATTTGAAGAAATCCATCTTGGTACGATATGTCATATCAAATCTGAAAATCTTCTTGTCCTTTCATAATCTTGAATTTCATAGTTAAAACTTAAGAAAATGTTAAAATGATCCTCCAATAAATCAACATTCTAAAATTTTATTTGGAATTCCCTTTACACAGAAAAAAATTTATCAAGTTCCACTTTAATCTTTGTGTGATATCTCACAATTGGATTCAAATATGTTCTTTCATTTTTTAAATTTAAATATCCAACATCATCTTCACAGGATTTAATTCAATAATGACAAGGGCAATGTTAAATTTGTGAACCATTTTGGGTTGTAAACGGCCATTTGCAACCCATTTGAGTTGCAAACCAGGACACACAACCCATCTTGGGTAGTGAATGGGAAAATTTTTTTTTGTTTTGATTTGATTATTTATTTCATTTGATAAAAATATATATATGTTTTTATATTTTAATTTTTAATTTAATTTAATTAATTAATTGATTTATTTTTGATGTATTTATTTAGTTTTTTATTCATTTCAGTTCATTTAAATTTATTTATTGATATTTTTTATTTATATACATATTTTTTATTTATATACATATTTTTTATTTATATACATATTTTTTATTTATATACATATTTTTTATTTATATACATATTTTTGATTTATATACATATTTTTGATTTATATACATATTTTTGATTTATATACATATTTTCATTTATATACATATTTTTTTATTTATATACATATTTTTTATTGATATACATATTTTTTATTTATATATATATTTTTTTATTTTTCTTTATATTTTTAATTTAATTAATTGACTAATTTTTTTATTTATTTATTTCTTTTTGTTTTTTTATATTTTTTTAGGGGTGATGTTAAATTCACAGCTCCAACTGGGTGGTAGTAGTGTAGGCCCAACACAGCTCAAATGAGCCATGGGGGCCTATACAAAACTACAAAGGGCCATTTCAAACACACCCAACCCCAGGGGGGTTGTGTAGGAGCCGTGTAACCCCCCAGAAGTTGTTCCAGACTTTTGGGCTCCCCCTGGACCACATTTGGGTTCCATCAACACAAATTTGGGATCAACACATAATTTTTGGGACTGTTGTGCCACACCTAGCAATCCCAAAGAGAATTTAAAGTGAAACCAAAGTGAAAGTAAAGTGAAAATTGAAAGTCATATAAAAATCAGCAAACAATTCTTTCTCAACTCAAAAGTGAGCATACTTTGTTTGATCAATTGAAAGTTGGATTGAATACTGAAGTATACCATTTCATTTTTTTACATGGGAACAGTGGGAAGCCCTCCTTCTTCTGACATGGCTGCATGGAAGGTCTACATAGATAGTTCCAGGAACAGAGCTTTAGAAAAAGAAAAAAAGTATTTGGGTAATGAAAAATTGGAAGCCTCAATTGCATCCTCATCAAGGGTGACAATTGAGGAACAAAATGTTTCACAGTGGGATTTGACCTCTGGTTGTGAGTAACATTTTATGTTACTGGTCTGTGCCCTATTCAATTTGATTGAAACTGATGGAGTGCATGCCATCAATATAACTATTTAACTATGACAGATCCACTTGACCCACCTCCCTTGAGAGCTTTTCCCACTAGGGAAGAGGCACAAAGCTATTGTCAAAAATGGGCAATGAAGCATGGTTACACTTTGACAGTTTTCAACTCAAAGTGTGACCAATATGTGGATTTAGCCTGTGATAGACATGGTTCCTATTCAGGAAAACTTCTTAACAAACGGTCTAGACAAACTCACACAAGGAAGGTTGGGTGCAAGTTTTTAATCCATGCAATTTTCACAAAGGAAGACCCTTTGTGGCAACTCTCCTATAAATAAACGCAACATAACCATAAAACATCTGAAAGTCCCTCTGTGCATCCTCAACTGAGGAGAATCTCTGGGAAAGCCTTGGATCTACTTAAGGAAGGCTTGAAAGATGGGCTCAATACATTACAAATTAAGAGAAAATTGAGCAAGATTGATGGGGGGGATTATGTTGATGACCAAAAAATCTATAACACTAGGCGGAAGGTAACACTTGCAGAACTAAAGGGAAAAAGTGTTGTGGAGTCAATCTATGAACAGCTTGAAGAAACAAGTTGGATTCACAGGTCAAAGTTCAGTGGAGAGGGTCACTTTGAGCCCCTGTACTTAGCACATCCTGAGGCAGTAAAGCTTTCAAAACAATTCAATCATATTGCTATTTTGGATTGT
This sequence comes from Puccinia polysora, assembly GCA_025617555.3. NCBI lineage: Eukaryota > Fungi > Basidiomycota > Pucciniomycetes > Pucciniales > Pucciniaceae > Puccinia > Puccinia polysora. Next base: position 16,628,381 of record CM062635.1, read on the forward strand.
ACTTATAAGACAAATAAGTTCAAAACCTTGCTATTGCATGTTGTAGGAATGATGGCCAATCAGAAAACTTTCACACTAGCTCTTGTTTTTATAACAAAAGACACATTTGAATTCTACATTTGGTCTGTAAATGCATTAAAGGAGTTGGCTTATGACCCTGAGAGACTTCCAAAAATCTTTGTGACAGACCATGAAAAAGCTCTGATTTGTGCTATTGAATCTAAATTCCATGAGTCATCAAGACAATTTTGCACTTGACACTTTTCTAAAAAAAAAAAAAATCAAACTTTAAATTGCGCTTTGTTAATGATGTTGAAGGATGGAAAAGCTTTATGACTCTGTGGGCAAAGTATGGGAACTCAAAGACCAAGGAGGAGGGGGAGGTCAATGATGCGGAACTAAGAGTAGGTCAAAATCACTGCTTCTTATTCTTCCCAGTTTTGGGTTCTGACCTTTTGAATTGTATAGTATTTCTTGAAAGACTATGAGGATGTACTTGAGTATATGGAAAATAACAGTTTCCCTATAAAAGAGACGTTTGTAACAGCGTGGAATTGTATAAACCCAGATTTTGGAAACAAAACAACATCTTGGGTTGAAGGGGCCCATTTGACTCTCAAACTATTCCTTGTAAAATCTTTGGGAAACCTGTTGGATGTTTGAAAAAGCCTTGACGGAACCCCTTGAAATCAAATCAAAATTGGTTCATGCATCACTTTATAACTCTCAAATTAAGTTAGGGACAGTTCTTTCACCTAAACTGTTACCATTGGGTCACAAATTGTTTTTAGAGGCAATTCATCTTATTATTGAACAATTAGAGAAGTTCAAATGTGATCATGATGGCAAAGTGTGCACCAATTCATATTCAAAGACTATGGGTTTTCCCTGTTCCCAACAAATAGGTGGCTGTCTAGCATTCAGAGGATCTGTGGTACCCAAAGATGCTCATCCTCAGTGGAGGTTGGACTATGACCCTAGCAGTTCTAGTTCTGTAAGTTGGCTTAAGTTGGATTGTTCAAGTTGAATTGTTCAAATTGCTATGTGATTAATGCTTTTTGGTTAATGATTCCTAATTTGCTAATTGTTGATCCTTTTGAATTTTTAAAGTGTGATGTCAATGAAATGCTAAGCACTCCTCAGTTACCTGAAAAAGTGAATGCAATGATCTTGGAATCTCCAGATCATGAGAAAAGCGGACTATTGAAATATATGATTCAGAAGATTACAAAATATCAATCAAATCCAGGACTCAAAACTAAAGTCTTAAAATCAAGTAGGGGCAGGTCAAAATTCACAGATAAACGGCAAGAACCATCTTGGTTTGAGCATGTTGAAAAAAAACTAAAGGGGGAAAAGAGGACTATAAGGTCTCCAAAAAAGAAAAGACAAAAGATTGTAAGTCTTTTCTTTTGGGATATGTTCATTTTTTTGGTTTAATGAACTTGGTTGCTAAGTAATGACAAATTGTTAGTCACAGTTGGCAGAATCTGAATCTGAATTTCATATTTCTGAGGAAGAGACTGAAAGTGAATTGGGATCACTTAATTTGGAATCAGAATCCTCTTCAGAGCAAGAGAACGTGCAGCAAAGCTCAACCAGAAGCTCATCTTTGGTGAGTATTCATTTCATTAATCCAATTAAAGAAATGAATACTAAGTTAGTTTTCATGATAGGAACCAAATGTGAAATACCTCAATCAAATACCCAGGAAATTTCCTCAGTTCTTGGGTGGGGTTTGGGATCTGATTGGAGATGGGAATTGTGGATTTAGAGTCATTGCTAAATCTATTGGTTATGAAGAACATGGTTGGTTTAAAGTTAGGAAGGAAATGATTGAAAACTTAGAGAAACATAAAGCATGCTACATTAAGATTCTTGGTGGTTCAAAGGAGGTTGAAAAGATTAAAAAAAGACTTGATGTTGAAGACATCAATGAAAAGATTCCCTCCTCAAAATGGCTGGCTAAATTAGATATGTATCAAATCATAGCAGAAACATATTCAAAACCTATATGCTTCATTTGATTGGAGTCATGTGATACTTATACTCCAAAGAAAAATGGTTTTACTGATAAATCAGATCCAAATTTCATTTCCTTTGTAAACAATCACCACTGGGTTCTATTAGTACTTGAGGGAGAATTTTTTTCAATCCCACCCATTTTAGCAAAACCACGTTCCTTGATTGCTAAAAAAGCCTCTGGTTGGGTTGATCATCTCCAAGATCAACTGCAAATTTATTCTAGATTTTAATAGACTTTGACTTCATTTCATCATTGGGTTTCATATAAATTTTAATTCTAATGCAGCTAATGAGTTCTATTAATATACAAGGTTATCACATTTTGAACATCATTTTGTTGAGTGTTTTGAGTTAAAATCATTATATTGAGTGTTTTGAGTTAAAATTATTATATTGAGTGTTTTGAATGAGAGTTGAATGGTAAGTCAGTTCAACTTGTGTTGGGCTGATTCCATCACAAGCTTAACTTATGTTAAGCTTGGGATGGGATCAGCTTAACACAAGTTGAACTTGTTTTTTTTGGTGTTTTTACTTTAGGGTTGGTCAAAAGACTTGTATTTTTTTGGGCACTTTGACTTTAGGGCTGGTCAAAAGACTACTTTAATTTTTGGGCCCTTTTACTTTAGGGCTAGTCAACTTGAACTTACTTTAGGGCTTTTAAAGTTAATTGTATTTTGGTTAATGTTGAATTCATGGCTCATTCAGCCCTGCAAATGGTTTCAAAGGGGACGTGTGGCACACCAAATGGTCCATTTTGTGCTGTGTACAACCCTCCACGGCTCACAGAGTTGTGTTTCCCACCCAGTCTGGTCCGCCGCTGTGTGGAACACCACAAACCTACCTCTGAGCTGTATGGAGTAGTACACGGCTCAAGTTTAGTTGTGTGGCATCCCACAAGGCACCTGACTGCAGTGAGCAAAAAAAAGTAAAAGGAATGAAAGGGTACTAACACAACCATTAAACTAAATAAACCTTCCAAAAAAAAAGAAATCAACCAAAAAATCAAAGAATGTTCATTTTTTGGCTAAAAAAAAAAACAAAAAAATAAATAAAAAAATCAAAATAAAAAAAAACTTTTACTATCCCATGGACTAGCCCTAAAGTGAAAATACCCAAAAAACACAAGTAGGTGGTTTATTGCTAAAGTAAAAAAACCAAAAAAAAGACAAGTAACTTGACAAGCCCTAAAGTAAAAACATAAATAAAATACAACTAACTTGACAAGCCCTAAAGTAATTTCAACTTGACTAACCCTAAACTAAAAGGCACCAAAAATTAAAGAAGTCTTTTGAGCAGCCCTAAAGTCAAAGTGCCCAAAAAATACAAGTCTTTTGACCAGCCCTAAAGTAAAAACACCAAAAAAAAACAAGTTCAACTTGTGTTGAGCTGATCCCATCCCAAGCTTAACATAAGTTAAGCTTGTGATAGAATCAGCCCAACACAAGTTGAACTGACTTACCATTAAACTCTCATTCAAAACACTCAATATAATGATGTTAACTCAAAACACTCAACACAATGATGTTCAAAATGTGATAACCCTGCATATTAATAGAACTTGTTAGCTGCATTCAGATTAAAATTTATATGAAACCCAATGATGAAATGAAGTCAGAGTCTATTAAAATCTAGAATAAATTTGCAGTTGATCTTGGAGATGATCAACCCAACCAGAGGCTTTTTTAGAAATCAAGGAACATGGTTTTTCTACAATGGGTGGGATTGAAAAAATTTCTCCCTCAAGTACTAATAGAACCCAGTGGTGATTGTTTACAAAAAAATGAAAATTGGATCTGATTTATCAGTAAAACCATTTTTCTTTGGAGTATAAGTATCACATGACTCCAATCAAATGAAGCATATAGGTTTGGAATATGTGTCTGCTATAATTTGACCCATGTTTAATTTAGCCAGCCATTTTGAGAAGGCAATCTTTTCATTGATGTCTTCAACATCAAGTCTTTGTTTATTCTTTTGAACCTCCTTTACACCACCAAGCATCTTAATGTAGCATGCTTTATTTTTCTCTAATTTTTCAATCATTTCCTTCCTAACTTTAAACCATCCATGTTCTTCATAACCAAGAGATTTAGCAATGACTCTAAATACACAATCCCCATCTCCAATTGGATCCCAAAACTCACCCAGGAACTTATGGAATTTCTTGGGTATTTGATTGAGGTATTTCACATTTGGTTCCCATCATGAAAACCAACTTAGTATTCATTTCTTTAATTGGATTAATGAAATGAATACTCACCAAAGATGAGCTTCTGGTTGAGCTTTGCTGCACATTCTCTTCCTCTGAAGAGGATTCTGATTCCAAATTAAGTGATCCTGATTCACTTTCAGTCTCTTCCTCTGAACTATGAAATTCAGATTCAGATTCTGCCAACTTTAACTAAAAATTAATCATTAGTTAGTAACTAAGTTCATTAAACCAAAAAAATGAACATATCCCAAAAGAAAAGACTTACAATCTTTTGTCTTTTCTTTTTTGGAGCGCTTCTATCCCTTTTTTCCCCCTTGAATTTTTTTTAAACAAGCTCAAACCAAGATGGTTCTTGAAATTTATCTGTCAATTTTGGCCTGCCCCTACTTGATTGTAAGAATTTAGGTTCCAGTCTTGGATTTGATTGATCTTTAGTAATCTTCTGAATGATATACTTCAATAGTCTGCTTTCCTCATGATCTGGAGATTCCAAGATCATTGCATTCACTTTTTCACGTAACTGAGGAATTCTTAGCATTTCATTGACATCACACTTGAAAAATTCAAAAGGATCAACCATTAGTGAATTGGGATTCATTAATCAAAAAGCCTTAATGACATAGTGATTTGAACAATCCAACTTAAGCCAACTTACAGAACAAGAACTGCAAGGGTCATAGTCATACCTCCACTGAGGATGAACATCTTCAGGTACCATGGATCCTCTGAATGCTAGATGCTCACCTATTTGGTGGGAACAGCGCAAACCCATAGTCTTGAAATATGACTTGGTGCAGACTGTGCCATCATGATCACGTTTGAACTTCTCAAATTTTTCCCTAAAAAACTGAATTGCCCCTAAAGACAATGCATAACCCAATGGTAACAGTTCAGAAGGAAGAACTGTCCCTAACTTGATTCAAGAGTTATAAAGTGATGCATGAACTGATTTTATTTGATTTGAAACTTTTCTGTCAAGGATTTTCCAAAAATCCAACAGGTTTCCCAAAGAGTTTGCAAGGAATTGTCTTAGAGTTGCATGGGCCCCTTCAACCCAAGATGTTGTTTTTTTCAAAATCTGGGTTTATACAAGTCCACGCTGTTACAAAAATCTATTTTATAGGGAAAATGTTATTTTACATAAACTCAAGTCCATCCTCATAGTCTTTCAAGAAACACTATACAAGTCAAAAGGTCAGAGCCCAAAACTAGGAAGAATAAGAAGCAGTGATTTGGACCTATTCTGAGTTCCGCATCATTGAACTTGGCCTCCTCCTTGGTCCTTGAGGCCCCATACTTTTCCCATAGAGTCATAAAGCTTTTCCATCCTTCAACATCATTAACAAAGCACACTTTACAGTTTGCTTGTATGTTTTGAGACAAATTCCAAGTGCAAAATTGTCTTGATGACTCAGGGAAACTAGATTCAATAGCACAAATCAGATATTTTTCACAGTCCAACACAAAGACTTTTGGAAGTCTCTCAGGATCATAAGCCAAATTCTTTAATTCATTTACAGACCAAATGTATAACTCAAACGTTTCTGTTGTTAAAAAAACAAGATCTTTTGTGAAAGTTTTGCAATTGGATGTCATTCCTACAACATGCAATAGTGGGGCTTTGTACTTATTTGTCTTATAAGTACAATCCAACATAGCAATTTGATGGAATTGTTTTGAAAGCTTTACTGCCTCTGGATGTGCTAAGTACAGGGCCTCCAAGTGACCCTCTCCACTGAACTTTGACCTGTGAATTCAACTTGTTTCTTCAAGCTGTTCATAGAGTACCTCCATAACACTTTTTCCCTTTAGTTCTGCAAGCGTGACCTTCCACTTAGTGTTATACATTGTTTGCGAATCAACATAATCCCGCCCATCAATCTTGCTCAACTTTCTCTTCAGTTGTAACTTATTGAGCCCATAATTAACGCCTTCTACTAGATTTCCTAAGGCCACCCCCAAGATTCTCCTCAGTTGAGGATGCACAGAGGGAGGTTCAGATGGTTGATGGTTATGTTGGGTTTCTTTGTAGGAGAGGCGCCACAAGGGGTCTGCCTTTGTGCAACTTGCATGGATTAAAAACTTGCACCCAACCTTCCTTGTGTGAGTTTGTCTAGACCATTTGGTAAGAAGATTTCCTGAATAGGAACCATGTCTATCACAGGCTAAATCCAAATATTGGTCACGCTTGAGTTGAAAACTCTTAAAGCGTAACCATGCTTCATTGCCCATTTTTGACAATAGCCTTGTGCCTCTTCCCTAGTGGGAAAAGCTCTCAAGGGAGGTGGGTCAAGTGGATCTGCCATAGTTACATAGTTATACAGATAGCATGCACTCCATCAGTTTCAATCAAATTAAATATGGCAAAGACCAGTAACATAAAATGTTACTCACCACAAGAGATCATGTCCATTTGTGAATCATTTTGTTTCTCAATTGTCACCCTTGATGAGGATGCAATTGGGGCTTTCAATTTTTCATTTTCCAAATCCTTTTTTTCTTTTTCCAAAGCTTTGTTCATGGCACTATCAATGTAGACCTTCCACGCAGCCATGTGAGAAGAAGGAGGGCTTGCCACTGTTCCCATGAAAAAAAATGCAATGGTATACTTCAGTATTCAATCCAACTTTCAATTGATTAAACAAAGTTTTCTCACTTTTGAGTTGAGGGAGAATTGTTTGCAGAATTTTATATGATTTGTGATTTTAGTTTTCACTTTAATTTCACTTTGGTTTCACTTTAATGCCTTTTTGGGATTGCTAGGTGTGAAAAAAGTCCCACAAAGTATGTGTTAATCCCAAATTTGGGTTGAAAGAACCCAATTGTGATCCAGAGAGTGCCCAAAATTCTAGCACAGCTTCCAGGGGGTTGTGCACCCCCAAACACAGCTAATTTGAGCTGTGTATGGGGGTACACGGCTCAAATGAGCCGTGTTTGGGATTACACAGCTCCTACAGGACCCCCCAGGGGTTCCGCGTGTTTGAAAGGGCCCTTTGTAGTTATGTAGGGCCCCCACAGCTCATTTTAGCTGTGTAGGGCCCTACACAACTACCACACGGTTGGAGCCGTGAATTTAACATCACCCTTGTATTTTTTTTGGTGTTTTTACTTTAGGGCATGTCAAGTTACTTGTCTTTTTTTTTGGTGTTTTTACTTTAGGGCTTGTCAAGTTGCTTGTCTTTTTTTGGTCTTTTTAGTTTAGGGCTAGTCCAGTTACTTTTGTTTTTGGGTCTTTTTAGTTTAGGGCTAGTCCATCAGATAGTACCAGTTTTTTTAGTTTTTTATTTATTTATTTATTTATTTTGTTTTTTTTAGCCAAAAAATGAACATTCTTTGATTTTTTGGTTGATTTCTGTTTTTTTGGAAGGTTTATTTAGTTTATGGGTTATGTTAGTACCCTTTCATTTATTTTTTTTATTTTTGGCTCACCGCGGTCTGGTGTTGTGTGGGATGCCACACGACTGCATTTGAGCCATTTACAACTCCCCACAGCTTGAATGTAGTTGTGTGGAATCCCACACGCCCGCGGACCAGGCTGGGTTGGCTGCAGGACTCTTTGAGCCCTGGGGCGTTGTACACGGCTTGGATTGGACCATGTGGCACCCCACACGGCCCATTTCAAACTGTGTGCACAGCTCAATGAGCTGTGAATTTAACATTTCCCTTTTTTTACATTCATATTTTTAATTCAATGAATTAATTTATTTTTTATTTGTTTATTTATTGTTTATTTATTTATTGTTTATTTATTTATTGTTTATTTATTTATTGTTTATTTATTTATTGTTTATTTATTTATTGTTTATTTATTTATTGTTTATTTATTTATTGTTTATTTATTTATTGTTTATTTATTTATTGTTTATTTATTTATTGTTTATTTATTTATTGTTTATTTATTTATTGTTTATTTATTTATTGTTTATTTATTTATTGTTTATTTATTTATTGTTTATTTATTTATTGTTTATTTATTTATTGTTTATTTATTTATTGTTTATTTATTTATTGTTTATTTATTTATTGTTTATTTATTTATTGTTTATTTATTTATTGTTTATTTATTTATTGTTTATTTATTTATTGTTTATTTATTTATTGTTTATTTATTTATTGTTTATTTATTGTTTATTTATTGTTTATTTATTATTTATTTATTATTTATTTATTTATTTATTTATTTATTGATTCATTTATTTATTGTTTATTTATTTATTATTTATTTATTTTCTATTTTTTATTTATTTATTTAATATTTTTTTATCAAAATAAAATAAAGAAATAAGATAACAAAACGTAAAAAAAAATGTTTAAAATATATATATATGTATCCATTTGTGACTCAGATGGGTTGCACAGGCGTTTTGCACCCTTTTTCAACCACAGGGTTGTAAATTTAACATTGAACCAATGGCAATTATCAAATTTAGAACTAGAAAAAGAAGTTGTACAGTGCTTTCAAAACCTAAAATTATCTTTTAAATCAAGCAAAAATCCAATTAAATTCTTAATTCATATCATTCAATTTGTCCCCAAACCCCTGAAATTACTTCAAATGAAAATATAAATAGCTCAAAATCAGTCAAATACCAAGAAAATATAATACCATTGCACCATGAAAGGTCTGGGGTCACTTGCTAGCAAGTGAAATCAAGGAATCTCTTGTTGAAGCTCTGTGAAATCTCTAGTTGAAGCTATGCTCATGATCCAACCCAGTTTTTTGTGCACATTCACTGTGCATTGGAGCTTGCATAAAGTTGGACCTGAACTTGACTGGAGCTTGACCTGAGCTTGGTTGTATATTGGTCCTGGGGTCCTTGATGGTACTTGCTACCAATTGGAATTATGTTTTTTGTGGTGCTGATATTTGGTTTTAATATTAATTGAAACCTTTTTATTCTTTGATTGATAATCCCTCAATAATCTGAATTCCCTAACAATCACCCATAGCCCTGGATTTTCCCATAAATGAGCCATTTGATTGAATTTAACTTGATCGCTATAAACCCTGAACCATTTTTATTGATTGGTATTGGAATGGATCTTATGCACTCTCACTTCAAAATTGATCAATAATGATTTTAATTCCTACTTAAATTTCAATTTATCTCTTGAAAATTATTTGCTAACCTATCTTAAATTGAATTATTATATTGATATTTCCATCTAAATTGAATCAAATTCTTTTTTAAAAAAAAAATTAAAGGGGAAATTCTTTCAGATTATTGCTCACGCAGCTGGTAATGATGTCCATTCTTCAATGATTAATTATTCATAACAAATCAAGACTTCAAAATTGAATATCTAGACTCAGTTAAGATTGCACTTACTCCAAGGTGGTTCAGTTTTGATTTTTCAAAAATACAGGGAAATAAATCAAAAAATCCAAGCTTCTGGATGTGGTAATTTGCAAGGCTATGATGGATTCATTTCAAAATTTTTCACTTTTGAAAAAGTTATATGAAATGAAACCCAAAGGCACTCCATCATTCCAATATGGAGTGCCTTCATTGAAATTGGCCTTGCTTTTTATAAGTGGGGGAATAAAACAAAGTCCAAATCTTTTGCAAAAATTTCTGAAGATGGTATTGATGAGAATAATAAATGGAAGCTTATGAAACTTTGGGATCCCAAAAGATACATTTGAACTGATTTAAATTTTCAATGCTTTCTTCATCAATTTTTTTTTGAACCTTGCTTTCTAACCTCATTCACATGTGCTTTTCAAGTTTACTTCATGAACCATGATTGGGCAGTGTTGAATTCATTCCCACCAGTTTTAAAAAGAGGTTCACGTCTAAAAGATTTTTTAACAACACAAATATCCCCAAATAGTCTGTTTTAGGGGGTAATTAGAGGTACCTAGGCACCCCTGGACCATTTTTGAGTGCCCTCAACCCAAATTTGGGGATTTTCCATACATTCACCATGAAGAAAAGGCTGCACCTACCAGCAGGTGTAGCACCTGGGTTTTTGATTGAAACCCATTTTGACTTTGTTGAGGTTTTAGAGCTAAACATCAAATTGATTCCTGGATTAACTCAGAAGATTCATGCAGAATATTTATGCATTGCATAGATTGAATTGAAATTCATCAAATAAAAGGAAGGATTGAGAATTATTCAATCAATTGTAAGACCATACTTTGATTGAAAAAATTTTCAGTGGTTATGATTGGAATTGTAAATCCTGGGCCATGATTTCCAAAGGTACAAAGTCCCAAAATGAGAAGCATCAAATTTTTAGATAATGATAATTTCAAATAAATGTTTCAAACACAGATGTCCCATTTGCTTTTGGGATTGATGCTTCAGTTTTACTGATATTAAATCTAATTTCTATTTTTGAATTCTGTACCTTATACATGTGTTTTGGATTAATATGTGACACAATACAAATTCCTCTTATTTCATCTTTTACCAATATCTAGTACAATAAAAAATTAGTCCATGTGTCTTTTTATCTTTCCTCCTGTTTTGTAAGGAAATACCAGTCAGGAAAATCAATAATGACAGTTCTTCAGAAATTAGATTTTTTGATTTCCACTTACCAAAGAGTTGATTTCCACAACAAGATAAAAATCTTTGGAAGTTTGTGCTTTTTTTGCTTCATAAGCCATGCTTTCCACAAAAAATAATATGTTATCTTGATGTATCACAGATATTGATCCACCTTCTTGATAAACCATTTGAGAATTGTGATAATTGAGGCCAAGGTAGTGATTTCTTGAAGTATAAATTTGTTCCAAAGTGGAAAAGGTTTCAACAATGAGGAAATATTTTGCACAGTCTTTTTCATGAAAGATGGAAAATATCTTCCCCATCTCACAAGGGCCTTGATTTGATGTGGATGAAAAGGAAGTCTGAGAATTACTTTTTTTACAGCAATGGGGTGTTATGTGATGAACATGGAAGATCATTGATTTGCAAGGAAACCACTCCAGCTGGTCCCATGGCAAGACATTGTATGTTGATTTATTCCAATAAAGTTTTTTTAATTTTTCTTCTTCCAAAACATTCACCTATTTTTTTGCCCTTGAAAAATCACCTGTCTTGGAAGAGTAAAAAAAACTGTGCAGATCTGGGAGTTGGTCAGAATTTATCCACAAAACATTCCAGTTGGATTCAATTTGGTCAACCAAGCCCTGAAGTTTGGCCCTTCCAAGGAATCCATTCAAGAGGGAATTATCAAGGAAACCTTGAAATTAAAAAAACAATCAGTTCAAAGTGTGCCATCAAGAATCTACTTTTGAGAAATCTGTGTTACCTATGTGAATTTTTATTGTTTTTTACCAAGGTCAAGATGTGATTAAGCCTTTCTCCTGAACAACATGAAAATATTGAGGGAGGACCATAGAGCTTAATCATCTTAGTCATATGCTGAGAAAAATGGATTTTTGGCTTGATTTTGATTTCAGATCCCCAATGAAGCAATAATTCCTCCCAGTAAGCCAAAATTAATTCATCCAATTGGAACAAATGACAATCTGTAATCTCATGAGAAATTACCAAGTTGATGGTACCAATAAGTTTGGAAGCAGCGGAGGTAAATGTTTGCTCCCGCAAGCTTTTTGATGAGTTCCAATTCCATCTTTGAATCAAAGCAAGCACTAAATGAATGGTTTACAAAAACAACAATTCAGCAGCCTTAGGAGGACCAGCAGCAGGAAAACCTATGTTTCTGGGAAACCTAGTAATTCAAGATGGAAATTTGATTGAATTGATACCCTCTTGAAGGCTTCTGAGCTCTTGAGTAGTAAGGCAAAATTCATTGATGCAATACTTGTCTCTTCTATCAATGAACCTGCTTGATGTTGATTGCTTTGATCTTCAAAAGAGCGGTAGGAGCTTTCTTGAATGGAGCCTTGCTTTCTCTTCCCAGATTCATTTTGGCTTCCTGATTTTCTCCTAATAAATCTACTTGGATTTGTTCCTGGTGAGTTATCTTTTTGCTTTGCTTTTTCCTTTGATTGAGGCCCAGATTTGCATGAGCTGCTTGTTGATTAATTCTCAAGAAGCCTTGGAGATAATCTTAAAGTTGGTTGAAGGAGTTCAGATGCAGAATTTTCCCAACTTATTGAGGAGCTGGGAGGATGAATCCCTAGGATTTTCTGGAATAAAACAATTGGTACAGAAGTTCTATTCTGAATATTTGATGAGCCTTCTTGCTTCCAATTTTCCCAATGTTTAACCTTTTTGATTGTATTGGTAGAAATATTTTCCAGGTTTTTTGAGGAGCTATATATAAATTTTTGAAATCTCCTCCTGGTGAATCTTTGGGTATTTTCTGGTGACAAATAGATCTTTTGTTTGGATCCAGATTTGAGGCTGCTAAATTGACTAAGTGCTACACTATTTGGGTAAGTGCTTTTCCTTATTTCCAATTTTTGAAGAATTTGAACAGCTGTGATTATTACAAGGTAGGTGATGCTGTCATCCTGTAAAATTCACAACATAAAGGTATGCACTGGATCAATTTTTGTCATTTTTGTTGGTTCCCAGTATGATAGAGTTTGGAAAATTGTATAGTGGGCACCATGTAGCTTTAGAATGTTGGTTTTCTCATTGAATGATTGAGTATTATTCCAATCCTCTGCCAATTTGATGTGATCATGATTATTTTTTAATGGAAAAGTCTTCTTTTTGGTGTTCTGGATATCATTCACCTTGAGATTACAGTGCCCACAGAAGATTGTTGCTGATTGGGATGCAAATCCACCCATTTTAGATAAGGAAGGTGTATCAACAAGAAGTGGTAATATGAAAGCATGTATTACTCTTCTGTCTGGATGTTTGTTTCTTTTTGTGAATAACACTCCTTTCCAAAGATCCAGTAGCTCAGAGAAAAGAGGCTTGAGTAGATTATTCAGTTGGAATGATGTGCATTCCTTGGTTGTTGGTGTGAAGCCATACACAAAAATATTGTGTGGATTGTAACACACACTAGGTGGAAGATTGAAACATATCAAGAATATTATGCCACGAGAGATGCTTTTCCGACTGGTATTGATTCCATGGGGATTCATCAAATCAATGTAAATTCCAAAGAAAATGTTTCCTGGTTCAGTTGTGTAAATCTGATTGGTTTGATCCTTGAATTCTTTCCAAATAGTTCCATCCCAAATATCACAAAGTTTAGTGGGATTGTGGGCTTGATTCTCTTGAGGTGCACTGAGTAATTCTTCAAAACAAGGGAGAAGTAATTTCCTGGCAATCCACTTCTTGAGCAATTGGTACTTTGGATCCACATGTAACAGGCTCCCCAGCTATTGAATTAAAAATATCATGGCATGTTGGATAATGCCTGTGTTGTTGAATTTCTTCAAAAGTTTGGGTTTCTGAAGAAGAAAGTACTTCATTAAAAGGATAAATCTGGTAACAATTTTCACAAAAGACATTTTCCACGTGATAATTTGTAATTGAAAATATTTTTTTCAATGTTGAAAGAATTTTTTTCAATGTTGAAAGAATTTTTTTTAATGTTGGAAGAATTTTGGGCATTTCTGCTGAATAGTTGGGCTGGCCGCTGAGAATTGAGTTCATGCAGATTTTCTCATGTTCCATCTTGATTTATTTCTGACATGCATCACCAATGTTTTCCTCAATAATTTGGTGAAAGATTTGGAGTGATGAGATCAGGGCGCTTGGAGTGTGATAGAGAAATTGAAGAGGTTTCATCCCAGATGTATTGTAAATTTCCATATCTGCTGGTGGGAAGTATTGTTGTATTTCACCATAGGAAGGATCTCTTTCAGGGTTTGGCTGTGCATTGGAATCTTAAATTGATGGCTTGAATGTGAAAAATGGTAGGATAAATAAGAAAATGCACCCCAATTGAGGTATAAATCAAGGAATAAACTTTTGTGCAATATTTTAACTTACAGCCCTGATGTTTGCTTGTGGTGCTTCCCTGGTGGGGTTTCTTCTGGTAGTGGATTGGAAAATTTTTGGTTTCTTTGGCGTTTATGTTTTGCAACAATAAAAATTCATCAGTGACATTTTTCATATTGATAAAATGCAGGAAAAATTGAGTCACATACATTTTTAGAATTATTTGATTGCATTATATGGGTTTGATGTGCTTTTTTGGACCTTCCAAAAAAATTGTATAGATTCCTTCCATGTTCAAAATTCCTTTGAAAACATTTGGGACATTGGCATATCCAAATGTTTCCAACTCTGGTAGTTTTTTCAATATTTTCAACAGATTTGGATGTTGCGGTATTTCAGATTTTTGGAGGTTGTCTGAGATTTATTATTTAAAAGAGAAATAGAAATGAATCTGATTGTAATTTTTGATTGGATCTTATACCTCTTGGTGAGCTTAAGTATTCAAAAAAAATGCTTCTATTTTGAATATTCATACTCTCTTCAATGGGAAAATCATTGAACAGTAGATTGTGTATTTTGAAAAAGGATTCAAACAAATAGATCATATCAACTGCTCATGGTTAGCCCACCTAAAATACTTAGCTAATCCCAAGGTGTTTGGATTCAAATGCAAGGTCAATTGCCTTTATGGAAAATCACATATTCTATCTTAAAACTAATTATCTTATTACGAAATCATAATTTGAAATCTAATTTTTTTTTTTACAAAATGTTAATGGTGCAACATTTTAAAAGGAAAATGCCAATGCCTAGAGTTAGTGGGCTTTTGTGAAATTACACAATTCACATCTGGGAATGTGTATTTTATATATATTTCTTTCATACAAAGATATTTGGGAATTTTTAACAAATGGGTGATCTCAACATGACTGCTGCACAGTGAAAAATTCTTTTTAGGATTTTATGTTTGAAAAAATATTTCATGTAGCTTTACAAAAGGTGTTGCATCAAATATAATTTACTCAGAATTTTTCAATGAGATCTTTTATTCTGTGAACATGCCAATTTTGGTTTTCTTCCACTCTTACTTCAATTTCTATTTGGATGTAACAACTTGTTAGAAATTTATTTATCTGAAAATATCAAGAGTTTCAGAGTGTAGCCTAAATTGTTAAAATCTTCAAGTCAGGGTGTCCCCACCTAATTGGATTTTGTAAATTGAGTTCATCTCACTTTGAATATAATTACAAGTTTCTGGTTGAAAAAACAAGAATGGGATGAACATAAAGATACATGTAGTACTAAAGAAAACTTTTGCCAAAGCCAATTTTGCATCCAAACATACTGCTCCATATTTTTTAAAGTACTGATATAAAAATTACACTAGTTAGAATATTTTTACAATGTTTTTGTGGTTTCAATTAAGCTAGAGGGCTTGGAAACTTGGGTTCTGAGATATGAAACTGCCTCTGTGAGATTAACTCCTGGAAGTAAACCCAACACTCTTTTTTCAACTGAAGTTATATCCTCCAGAGCTTCCTAAATTAGCCAGTTTTGAGGTATTGAAGTAGGAATTGTTGGTGGGTGATTGCCTCTTGGTGAGTTATTTGGTTTAGCAAGATGACTAATTTTCAGTCATCTATCCCTCTTGATACGCGGGTTTTTGGAAAGTTGAATGTATGCTTCATCCAGGTAGAAATATATGTGGGATACATGTTGAGACCTCCAAAAATTTGCATGATTGAATAATTCCTCATCTTCACCCTCAACATTAGATATGAATCCACTGTCCAAGAAAAGAGCAAAAGTTTCTGGGAAAATGTCTATCATTTCCAGCTCAACTGCTGTGGTCTTTAAAATTTTGTTCTTGTTATTCTGTATTTCAAAACATGATAAGAAGTTAGTCAGTGATCATGAAGAGAAAATTTAAAAAGATTTATTTGAAAAAATTTCTTCTTGTTGAGATCTTGCTGAGACTTTGAGATGCAAAAACATTAGATTTTCTGCTTCTGGAGCCCCCTTTTACCTTTTTCTCCTTCTTCCAAATAGCCTTCTTTGAGACAAGCCAACAGTTGATTATGGAAAAACTTTTTTCTGGGGTGTTGTCATTCTCATTTATTGAATAGGAAGAAGCCCCCCCGCGTTTGTGGCACTTCTCCCATGCTCTGATGATGATTGCAGTGAGAGAGGAATTCCAGCAAGATGTTGAATTCTGTTCCCAGTGATAGGTGCATCTGGAAATACCAGAATTTTGGATCAAGGGCCTGGCATGGGCTATCCATGTCTCAACATGAGACTGAATTTGGCCCAAAGCAGTGGTTTCCAGGGATCAAGATTTTGAAGAAATACTTTGTTGTAATTGGCACAGGACATCTTTCTTCACAAGCTTCAGCTCCTTTTCTTGCAGTCTTGAATTGGAGCAGTACTGATTTGGTGCGCAAGTGTTTGATTCTATGGAATAATTGATGGATGCCTTCTTCTTTTCCATTTAATTTTTGAGGGATGCTAGTTCATCACCAGTAAGAGGATTAGGAAGTTTGTTGTTGTTGGAATCAATTCCAAGAATTGATTTTTTCCAATCAAGCAAGGACTTTTGAAAAAGCAGGAATGCCAAGATTGCGTGCATAAAAAGAGAGGCAATTTTGTTTGTGGGCCAAAATGTTTTTGTTCTTTTGGTGTTGGTAGGATTTAGAGAGTTTCTGTGCAATCATAAAGTAGGATGGGGAAGCAGACTTTTCAAAATATTCATCTTCCTCAACACCAGGCATATTGAATTGGTCATCTAGAAGGAAGACTCTTGATGGCGCAGGGGTTGGTGATGTTGGTTTAGCTGGGGTTTTTGCATTTTAGTAAAATAAAATAGACACCAGGATTTAGAAATGCGTTTGTATTATTTTCATGGAGATCTTATACTGGGGGCATTAGTTCTTAACAGGTTCCATGTCTAATTTTCCAACTTAGCAAACAGATGAAAATGTTTCTGATTTTGTGATTTTGTATTGATTTTTCACCAACTGATAAACATGAAGTCAGATTTCCTTTTATTGAACTTCTGAAAATTTTCATAAATGAAGATATTATATATTATGATTCCCCTTTTTTCTCAAATTTTTCTTCCAAGTGGGCAAAGGGTATGTAAATAAGTATACTTGGAGATTTGAATAGAATCTTCTTTGAAAAGTGAAGAGCTCAATGAGAAATCAATTCATGATTGACATAGAAAAGAGAATTTGTGGCTTCCATCTGCCCCAAAGAGTGTGATCATTTTTTTTGTGGAACTTATGCATGATTCATAAAAATATACAGGGATCATGCAGTGAAATTTGAGTTATTTATTATGGGGATTTCTTAAGATAATAGATATGAAGAGCTTCCTATTGCATTTCATGATTTCAATTATCACAAAAAATTTCCGCAGAAAGCATTGTTGACCATTATGTGTTTGCAAAAAATTCCTTATTCTCATATCTATGGAATTTACCAATAATATTGAATGAAAAAAAAGCTCATAAATACCAGCCACCATGAGGAAGAGCTGGAGTTGAAATATATCAAGATCCAATTTTCCATAATATAGACTTCAGAATACTCCTTGCCAACCTTATTGATTTGGTTGAAGTGCTAATTGAATAATATATCCAGTAGAGATGGATGATGATGGCATCGGTTCAATAGCTTGTTTCATTTCTGTGTTTGTATTATAAGATTGTTTAAATCTACAATTACTCAAAATTGCAATGCTGGGGACCATGCAGAGGCAGGTTTAATGCATGGATTGATATTCAGCAGAAATTGATTGTTGAAAGTTAAAATTTGGAAACTGAAAAATAGAGAAATATGATGAATCAGGTGTTGGATTTTTAATGGTTCTAATTCTTGGAAATGAGGATTGTCATTTTCCTCTTTCCTGAAATGATTTTGCCTGAATTTCACCAGATCATATTTGATAAATAATAAAGGGCAAGAAGAACAATGAATGGTTTTCAATTCCATTCTTTTGAAAATGGTGTGATATGAATTATTGTTAAGTCTTGTAAAGAAGGCAGAGTAATTTCTAATTACTTGCTGGTCATACCCAGTAATCAGGATCAATGAAATAACTAAAATTTCTAAATCATGATTCCAAAAGAATATATGAGAATTCAACATGATTGGATCACTTAGCTCAAAGGATTAAAGAAAAATGTAACAGGGGTGCATAATATCATTGAGAGATTACATTATGCAGGATTCACCTAGTTTATTTGTTGGAATAGGCAGGTGTGTATCACCAAAGTGTCTGCTTCACCACAAAAAATAAATATGAGTCATGTGAAGGGAGCTGGAAAATTTATGATAAGTTGGCCACGACTCCAGGACCATGGGTATGCAGGAATCAGATGTCAAGGGAAAATCATGAGGGAAAGCTGGAGAATTTCTGGGACAGTGGACAAATTAGCATAAGTTTTCTACCTCCCCAGCCTCTCCACAAGGATTTCCCATTGCATGTGATTCCTGTAGGCAAAAAAGTCCAGGGAGGTGAACAACTTATCATAAGTTGTCCAACTCCCTTGAAATTAAGTATACATGTACTATGCATTAAAGCCACAACTAATTTGATGGGAAGGTAAACTAATTAGCATAAGTCAACCATCAATCCAAAGTAATCCCATCTTAAATTCCAACTAGTGAAAATTTTGTACAAATCATGCACACTTTGACATCATTTCATGAAATAACTGGTAATAATTTTAGCACAAAGAGGTGATGTTTGAATTATATGCATTGAATGACATGTTTAACCATATCTGGCTTTTTTCCATTGTATCCAGTGAAAATTTCAAAAGTAGGAAAATTTTGGAGTTTAACAGAGGCATTGGCTACCATTTTTTGGGGGGAAGGAATGAGCAACCAAAATTCTTAGGTTGTTCTGTTGATTGGATAGCCACTGTAGTGAAAGTAGTTGGATGTGCAAAACAAGATCACCCTGATTGAAAACTTTGGGCTCCCAAGTGCTGCTGGATCTGCAATTGTGGGGTGGTTCCTCCTGGTGAGGTGGTGCACTTAGCTCAAGTGGACCACCTTAACAGGAAAAACTGGAGAGAATTGTTGGTTAATTGCTTTAAATGATGAATTTATTTTCATGTAATGGTCATTGAATTTCTGAAGATATGTCTTGGAATTTGTGCATTCAAATGATTCCACCCTGTTCCCTCCCTTCCTCTATCAAAATCTCCAAATTGGTGGTATGGTAAGGCACTTATTCTAACTGTGCCATTCTATGACAAAAGTTAGAAATCATTGTTAATCTAAAAGATTAGATTCCTTTCTCATTCATGCTTGAGGAACAATTAAATTGTGAAGATTTTGAACTTGAAAGAAATTTATATTGAGTAGAATTGAAACTGAATTGCATGTGCAAGAAATACATGATATTTTCTTGATTTTTTTCAGAACATGAGCATTTTTTTGGATAAAATCCAATGATTCCAAATTGTCATGCCAATTTCCAAAAAAATATTTTTTTAAAAAGTTTCTAATTATATGTAAAATATCTCAACTTGGTAA